>VWZZ01003258.1:503361-522899 GCA_013399095.1 Psophia crepitans
GGAAGGAAGGAAGGAAGGAAGGAAGGAAGGAAGGAAGGAAGGAAGGAAGGAAGGAAGGAAGGAATGCTTGGAGTGAGAGATGGGGAATGTGACCTCCTTTGCAGAAGACCATAGAGGTGAACCTCAACCAACTGCCTCCTTGTCTCAACCATCCTTGGAGAGCAGCAGACTTCTCTCAGCCTAGTGCCTGCTTGGTGAGATCCATTTCTGTGGCAGAAAAGACGATCTGCCGTCCACCTTCATTCAGCCCATGGCTTAGAAACACCCTGCTAAGGTCTTAGAGGGATTTTGTAGAAGTTCAGTAGGATCTCCTGTCTTCTCCATGCAAGTCATGCAGCTCTCCTATGCATTTGGGTGGCCTCTTAATTGAGTATGTATCTTGCAAGGGGCAAGAGAATTTTCTTGCATGCAACTTTCTGGCCACTCCAGGCTCCTGGGTGATTCAGGACTTGCTAATTACTCATCTCCTCTATTAGGTATATCTATGTGGCTTCTTGGTGCAAAGCCTCAAAGGCAGCTGGAACTAAACCTCAGACTGGACCCTGACTAACTGCTGCCACAGATGCAGGTCTGTCAGCCCGGGGTTTGTACAACCCTTCCCTCCCTGCCAAAGAAGGTTTGCAGGATACACGCAGATGCACAGTCCCTCCCTGAGGTAGCTATGGGTCCTGTGGCTCCTTTTTTCCCAGTAGGACACCTGGCTGGAGGCTGGTGTGGGACCCTTTTCCACAGGGAGGGACATGGGACCCAAAATCAGCCAGAGCATTCTGGCTTCGTAACACAGCGGTAAAGCATGATTCAGTCCTGTTTCCTTTTCCAAACCGCTCCTCTGGTTTTGTCCAGTGACTCACTCATGCAAAACACATAAGCAGTGGCTGGAGCAAAGGCGAGCCCTCTAGATTCACCCCTTGCCCCCAAACGGATGTGAGAGAGGCTCCTGAGCACTTAGGAACCAAAAAAATATTGACACTCCTCTCTCCCTCTGAGCCTGACTTGTCTGCAGACCAAGGCTGGAGCCCTTCAGCGCTGACAGTGTGCAGCCAGCAAGCAGTAGCTGAATTAGTTCAGCACCCTCCCTCACTTAAGACAAGTCTCATTATATACACCTTAAACCGTGGTCTCTGCAGCTTTTAGACTTCTTCTGTCTGGCTTAGACCTCCCCAAGCCCTCTTACATTGACTAAGGAGGTAAAAACGTATGGCTCAATGGCTGGGGTGACACCCCCTGCCAAAGGAGGTGCCCTTGCTCCCACCCAGATCGATGCTTATCCATAATTGTCACCTGTCCCGTCCCACTCGCCGGGCGTGAGGGAGAGGTAACTTTTTAATTCTCTGTGCGGTAATCAGGAGTAACGACAACTACTCTAGAAGTTCAAACAGACCACAAATTTACTTTAAAACTCAGCAGAACTACAAAAGATAGCGGCTTGGCAAAAGTTATAACAATACTTAAAACTCAGAAGAATCATGAAAAACAATGGTTTAGCAAAACTTGTGACAATATTCGCTAACGTGCCAAAAATGGAGTTAAAGTCAACGAGTGGAAAAGGAGAGAAAAAGAAAGAAAGGTAGGAGGAAAGAGAAAAAATATCACCACCAGGTCCAGTGATGTTTTCTGCTTGTAGTTGTGGTCCTCAGGTGGCGGCACGCACCAAAAACCTCATGTTTCCCCTTTTTATAGCTCAGTGTGCCCACCCCATAGGCAGGAGTGCATCACCACTGAGCAGTGTGTGCTCGGGAACGTTCAGAAATGTTCTAGAAATGAGTCGGTGGGCTGTGGGCATCTTGGGGAGCCCACTGTTGTTGTGTTCTCCCCCTTCAGGGCTCACCAAGTGATGATCTTTCACAGGCAGAAGACAGAAGGTCCTGTCTGCATGTTTCAGGAGTAGGGGTGTTGGGTCGCAAGATGGTATCCTGCTTCTGCAGGTTCTGTTCTTGGTTGACACTCCCTTGTCATCAGCTCATGCCTGCCCATGTCAAGATGGGTGTTTGGGACATTCAGTTGTTATCAGAGCCTTGCATCACCGTCCTCCCTTCGCTCTCATCCTGGCATGGTTTTAGAAGATAGCGCAATAATACCAATAAGCTAACCCTGAGAGTCAGGTTTTGCTCCCCAGCAATCCAGCTTTTCCAAAAATACTGGGGCTGGGAGATCATGGAGGAGCAGCTTCCTGCTACGTGCATATTAATGCATATTAATCAATCAGTTTGGAGAAGCTAAGTGGGAACTTTGATATCCTCAGGCTGAAGGGGTGCTCACTTGTGTCCCTCTCTGCTGACACCCTGTGTTCAAACTATCGCTTCTAGGTTCTCCCAACTGCCAGACATCTGCAGGTCACCTTCTTGTCTGACCTGATTTCCTCACTGGCATCACACAGTAGCCACCAGGTTTTCATTCCATCAAAATCTCTGATGGACAAGTCAGAGATATATTCAAACACAAGTCAAGTCCCATCCACTTCTTTAGGGGAAAAAAAAAAGACAAAAGACAAAAGACTCCCTTTTGAAGCCTCTTTTCACCAACCTTCTGCAGTTCTGGTGTCACCAAAAGCTGCTTTTGAAGTCATTAGCCTGCAGCCTTCTTATTTGTGCAGCAAGACATCGTCTGAAATGCTCCACATGACTCATAAATGCCCCAGTTGACACCTGCCAGGAGTGTGTTGGAAGGAGGTGAAATCTGGCAGCAGGGCTCCCATGAGGCCAGTTTGAGAATACGGGATTGATGTCACTTCACCTGGAGTTTACAGGGAAATGTTGCCAGGAGCAGGAGCTCAGAATACCACCTGCCCTTTTCCTCTCCACCTCAGTGCCTGGACACATTTCGTTGGCACTACAGGGAAGGTGATTTCCTTTGTGTGAGTGTTGCCGTCTGTTGTTTCAGATGAAAGTTGCATCTTTAGAAGACTTGGGATTTAGGCTGCAGGTGTGCTGAGACATCAACTGACCCATCAGCCCAGACCCTACCTCGCTTTGTGGCCTCACCATCTTCTTGTTGCCTGTTCCCTTAGACACTGAAGTCTTTGGGCTCCAGAAAAACTATTTCTTCGATATTTGTGCCATATCTAGTTCAGATTTGTCCACAGTTTACATCCATACAAATTAGTTAAAAACAAACAAACAAACAAAACCCAGTTCTTTGAACTGTTGGCTAAGATGCTGACTGAGATGGCTGCGTACCAACTGCCTGTTGGGAATATCCATGGCCAATGATTATCTCCAAATCATCCCTAGGAATTACACTGGAGCACTCAAGCTGGCATGGACTAAAACTATTTCAGAAACCATCCTAACATCAAAATGCTGCAAAGACCTATGTTCCTGTGCCCAGGAACGTTCTTGCATTCATGATTTTTCAGGTAAAAGTACCTGCAGGGTACTTACACAACAGTAAGGTTGTGTTTGGTGGATAGAGGTTCAAGTCCAGACCTAATTACAGTTTCCCTGGCAGGGATTAATCTAGCTTTATTTGTCTATCAAAGCTAAGCATCTGTAGCTATGTTCATGGTACAGGAAGAGATAGGTACTGTTAGGGTCTGACTAATATGATCTCTTTTGAGAGAAGCTCTCCCTTTTAATGAAGTGACTGAGTCTTCCTTTTCCTTGGTTTCATAGACTCATAGAATGGTTTGAGTTGGAAAGGACCACAAGGATCATGTAGTTCCAACCCCTCCGCCATGGGCAGGGAGACCCTACACTAGACCAGATTTCCCTGGACAGATCACTATGTCGCTGTTTCTCAGGAGAAAAATGAGGCATTTCTCTTTTTCCACCTCCTCAAAACAGTGAAGGATCTAGCACAGACAGAGATGGACTAGGTGTCTTGACCCAGCACACCAAGTGTGAAGCCGAACCCATTTTCATGCCCTGAGACCTTCATACACAGACACAGGGCTCTAGTCACACTCCCAAGCACTGTGCAGGGAAACTGATGTCCTCCATCTCTCTATGCACTTTGCATGTGAATACATCCTCCCTTCTTCAGATTCGGTGGGTAGACTGGTGGGTGGTTGCATTCTCCAAAAAGATGTTTAAATCCCTTTCCCTGGTAGATCTGTCTGGTCGGTCTAGGAGAGCTGTAATCACTCTTCATCACCACCACACACTAATGAGTCAGACTCCTTTCCACCTGTCTCTCCCTAACCATATTGAGGACGTACAGTTTGGACTTATCTGACAACCACATGTCATTGACCCTACATGTTGTGAAGAGCAAGAGAAGAGTCTTGCCACCTAGCCTTCTGCCAGAGTCAAGCACATTAGCATTTTGCTTCAGCGGTTGTTTCTTGGGTTGTATTGGTGCTGCCATTCATATGTAGATCACTTAATAATCCTATGTCTGAATGCTTATTCTGAGTGTCAAGGATTATTTTGGAACCAGCCTTGTGGAAAATGATATCAAAGGGGGAGAGTAAGGGAGGTGGATTAGGGAGGGAGAGATACATTGGAATGAGGAACTACAGAAAGAGGGTTTCCTTATTTTTCCCATCAAAATAGCTAGAGGCAACTGGCTTTGTCCCACCCCATGACCTGCCACACCAGAGCTCCCCTGTCCCTCAGAAGACCTTGGGTGGATCTGCACAGAGGCAGCTGCAATTTCAAGTTTCTTCTGAGGATAAGCACCATCAGCTCCAGCTGGAAAGTAATCCAACAGCAAAATCCTTTTTGTGTTGTCCTTAACCGTGTTTACTGAGCACCTATGTTTCTGCGCGAGACCATCTCACAGTCCTTTGTATTGCAGTGCTCTGGATTTGTTTCTCACTCAGTTATATCAACAGCCCAAGAGCTCCTCTGTGTCCTGGAAGGAACGGTGTGAAAGGCAAAGAGCGCACAGCCACGTTTTGGTACATGCCCTGCACTCGGGTTGACTTGTCAGCTCAGGTCTAAAGCAGCATTCATCCACCTCACATTTGGGTCAGGCTTTTGCTGAAGACCCCGTTGGGGGTCAACTTAAACCCCAGGGGAGCATTTTGCTTAGTTACATAGGCAGGCAGAGCTCTCCTGGCTTTCCTGCTGCAGCATCTCAGCTGTCGGTGCACAGAGCGTGCATCAGTGCCCTTCCCTTTAACAGCCTGTGGTCGTGTTCAACAGTCCAGTATCGGGAGTTTTCCCATGGAGGTGCAGAGCTGCAGGAAAGGGAAGTTTCTTTCTGACACTGTGCACAAGTTTTCCATCTCCACCAATGGCCAAGCCAAAGTCCAAGCCGTTTCTGAAATACAGATGTATGCAGCGCTGGATTGCCGGAAAGGAAGGGCTCCTCAGGCTGGGCAGGGGTGGTCAGGCAGGGTCAGGGCTGTCTGTGCCTCATCCTGGTTGAGCAGCAGATATCCTGAGGTCAGCTCCTGCTCAGACCTCAGGTGGAAACGAAGAGCCAACAGCAATGAGGACTGAAAGGGGGGTGAAGGTAGCCTGTTTGAGTGAGGTCACCCGTCAGCTGGGATTCCCTTCCCTGTGATCTCTTGCACAAATTTCCCACCTCAAAGGTAAATGCAGACCAAACATGGATAATTTAGTTTTGGGGCACTGCTAGAGGGATGGGGGAAGATTTTGTAGCTAACGAAGGAATCTGATGCCTGTTTCTGTGCTGTACGAACTTTGCAGCAGAAATCTGAACCGTTTCAAACAGAATACTTACTTTCTTCCTACAAGCTTCGCTGCCGACAGTTGCCATGGGAACTCAGCCCACTCACCAGCCAACCACGTGAATAGATTTGTTTTGTTAGTAGTAGTAATATTAGCATTATTTTTGGTGCAAGAAACCGATCATCGCTACCACTTATGTTCAAATAACCCTTTACTGTAATACCTTTGATGGGATGTGTGCCAGCGCCCAGCGCTGGCCGGATAAATGCGCCCGTTGGTCCTGAGCGGCTAAGAGAAACCTTTCCTTCATGAAGGGTGATCTATCTGCCTGTTGCTGTTGGGTCCTGAGTCCCTGTGCTAAGAGGAGGGGGGGAAGCGAGCTATGAATCTCAGATAGTCATCTGAGCAAATCTGATACCGGAGCCACAGAAAAGGAGAAGCGAGAGCGGTGGGGAGGCGAAAGTGGGAGTGAGTATTGTAGCAGCGATAGAGCTAATGGGGAGAGTCAGGGGACTGAGGAGGAGAAGATTAATACTGAAGGGAAGGAGCCTGCACCGAAGTGCAGTTTGTCATGCTGTTTGCAGATCTGGTCATGCAATTTGCAGGTCTGCTCATTGGCCATAATAAATTGAGCACGCGATACGTCATGCCTGGAAGAGCAGATCCCTTTGCAAGTGACAGCCACAAAGACCCCTTGTTAGCAGAGGAGGACTTGAGTAAAAAGGTGAGCTGAAGCGAAGGATGATAAACGAACAGTCTCTAAGCAGCAGGATAAAGGTTTATGCCATGTTGGACTGTGTGCTTCCTACAGAGAGACAGAGGGCAGGTGGGTGTCTGAGCACTCGCCATCTCTCTGACTATGCTGATATGCTCTCATGGGGGTCGCTTCTGTGCATAAAAGATGTGGATAATACAGTCTACATTTACAGGAAAATTAAAGAACAGCATTCATGATTAATTCACCTTCCAGGGAAGTGTGAATTATTCCATGTTGACAACTGGTGTCTCTTCCAAAGCATCCAGAGGTCTGCAGAGCCAAATCAGTGGAAAAAAAGGTTCAGCAATGAGAAGTCTGGAATTTATGAGTCTGCTGCATGTTGTGGTCGTCAAGTTCTGACGTGACATACTTGTGATCCACCCTGTGAATCCCAGGTCTGTGGGAGTACTTTCCATTCTACGCAGGAAGACCTTCCCCAGTTGTGAGGAGCGTGTGTGTATGTGTGTATGTGGATGAGTGGTGTCTATAGATATAGGATAAGACAGAGATAAAGCACTAGTAAGTTGACAAATGTACCTTCTCCATGTCTCCTGCCAGTCAGAAAATGGGAGTACCTTATCCTTAGGCCAAAGACCCAAAGCAAAATGGGATTGCTGTGGCAATAATAGAAGCAGAGATAAGCTGTCCTTCATGGCTGCCAGTGAATCTTGAGTTCATGTTCAAGCACAACAGCATGATGTTTTGGGAGACGTTTGGGAGATGTTTGGGAGAGATGTTTTCAAGTTCCCACTGACTAATTACGAGTTTCTTGACTTCCAGGTCATGCCAGAGAATTCATGGCAGTCTGGTGAAGTTCCCACTGACTGGAAAAGGGAAAACATAACCTCCATTTCTAAAAAGGGAAATAAGGAAGATCCAGGGAACTACAGGCCAGTCAGTCTCACCTCCATGCCTGGCAGGATCATGGAGTAGACCCTCCCAGAATCTCTGCTAAGGCACATGGAAAGGAAAGGAGGTGATAAGTGGCAGCCAGCATAACTTCACCAAGGGCAAATAGTGCCTGAAAAATCATCTACCTGGACTTGTGCAAAGCATTTGACACTGTCACACATGACATCCTTGTTCCTAAATTAGAGACACATGGAGTTGATGGATGGAACACTCTGTGGATAAGGCATTGGTTGGCTGGTCGCTCTCAAAGAGTTGTGGTCAATGGCTCAATGTCCAAGTGGACATTGGTGACGAGTGGCATTCCTCAGGGGTCAGTACTGGGACCAGCACTGTTTAACAGCTTTGTCAGTGACATGGATGGTAGGATCGAGTGCACCCTCAGCAAGTTTGCCGACGACACCAAGCTGTGTGGTGTGGTCGACACGCTGGAAGGAAGGGATACCATCCAGAGGGACCTGGACAGGCTGGAGAGGTGGGCCTTGTGTGAACTACATGAAGATCAACAAGGCCAAGTGCAAGGTCCTGCACATAGCTTGGTGCAATCCCAAGCACAACTCCAGGCTGGGCAGAGAGTGGATTGAGAGCAGCCCTGAGGAGAAGGACTTGGGGGGGCTGGTTGAAGAAAACCTCAACATGAGCTGGTAGTGTGCACTGGCAGCCCAGAAAGCCACCCATGTCCTGGGCTGCATCAAAACCAGTGTGACCAGCAGGGCGAGGGAGGGAATTCTACCCCTCTACTCCACTCTTGTGAGACACCACTTGGAGTACACTGAGGCCCCCAACATAAGTAGTACATGGAGCTGTTGGAGCGAATCTAGAGGAGGCCATGAAGATGATCAGAGGGCTAGGGCACCTCTCCTATGAAGAAAGGCTGAGAGAGTTGGGGTGGTTCAGCCTGAAGAAGAGAAAGCTTCAGGAAGTTCTTATTGCAGGCTTCCAGTAACCAAAGGGGGCCTACAGGAAAGCTGGAGAGGGACTGTTTATCAGGGAGTGTAGTGATAGGACAAGGGGCAATGGCTTTAAATCAAAGGAGGGTAGATTTAGATTAGATGTTAGGAGGAAATTCTTCCCACTGAGGGTGGTGAGGCCCTGGCACAGGTTGCCCAGAGAAGCTGTGGCTGTCACATCCTTGGAAGTGTTCAAGGCCAGGTTGGATGGGGCTTTGGGCAACCTGGTCTAGTGGAGGGGGTTGGAACTAGATGGTCTTTAAAGTCACTTCCAACTCAAACCACTCTATGATCCTATGATACTCTCATCCTACAAGAACTTTTTCTGCTATTTGCAAACCATTTTTGGTATCATCAGCATGATGGCCATGAAAATAACATTACTCATTAAATGTGTCTTACTGCTTTGTCAAAGCCTTCCCAATCAGAAGCTCAGAATTAACCCCTGAAAATGCCACAGATATATCCCAAATATCCTCTGCTTTTTTTATGGAAATAAAATAGTCTGTGGTAATGATGTGTGGATTAAAAAAATTCTGGTGGCATCGGTGTTATGGGATATATAGGCTGGTGATTTACCTCCTCTGGATTTTTCCCCTGCATTAGCTACCCATCACAGCATCATGTTTGTTATTCTCATGCTTGGTAGACTTCCCAGTGTTGTCAGATTTCCCAGAGGAGACTGAAGCAGTGTTGTATACATTAGAATAGAATAGAATAGAATAGAATAGAATAGAATAGAATAGAATAGAATAGAATCATTAAGGTTGGGGTGCTCCAGAAGAACCTCACTTCCAGAAAGCCCAGCTGGGCATCTGCACTGCTCCAAGGTAGCTAGCTGTGGCTTCAAGGTTACCAGCTGCTCTAAAGGTCTGGGAAAGAGCTTTTGCCAGTAGCTTTTTATAAGGACTGCAGAGGGGATCAAAGACTTGAACATCAGCAGCATGGATCCTGCTCTCAGCCATGCATCCTGCAGTGTGATCATTCAGTTACTTCTTGTATCAAGTTCATATTAGTGCTTCTTAGAGCTTTGCCATAGTTACTGATCAATAGCAATACTAACAAACATCTCCTCTGTCTGACTGAAGAGTATACTGTCTGTGTTTTCCTTTTTATAACTCACAAACTAGATTATTAAAGTATTTTTTTTAAATTTTTTTTTTCTCTAACAGGGGAGCTTTTATATATAATTATACCCACTATTCAGTTTGTGTCAAGTGATATTCCCAGGTATAAATCTCCCTGCATTTGTTCCTGCAGAATGAAAAAGAAACCTCAGCAGGGTCAATGTGATGAGCTATAATGTACAAAATGCTTTGGTTTCCTGGAGGAGCCACTTGCCAAGTTTGATGCCGTTGTATTGCGCTCTTTCTAACAGCCTGTTCTTTGTTGCAGATGATTTCTCTGGTAGGAATTTTTTCCTGGGAGAAGGTGGAAACCTAGTCTACTAGAGAGCTTTTTCAGTGTACTACTGCGCAGAAATGTCTTTTAGTCGGATTCCCCAAAACAAAGGTTGTGTGATCAGCTGAAACAGAAGGGTGGAGTTCATCTCAACTAACTGCAGGTATCTACAGGTGAACATCACCATCTGAACTTGTAATCCGGTGCTTTTTCTCCCAAAGGGGAAAAGCTACTTCAAGGGAAATGTTCATCTGACTTGTTTGAGATATCTGCTTCGGAGGAAAAGGTCGTGCCTGAAGCCCCTATTCCTTTCCATAGACTATAAAGTAATGTAGACCACTAGATCATGAGGAAAGGTCTGCCCTGCAGACATCCAACAGCAGGTGAAGTGAGTAGCTATTTCAAGAGCAGAGGTGATCATTAATAACTATCTCACTTATTAATAACTATCTCACTTGATCACAGCTCCTTCTAATTTGACCTTGATGAATTCCACCGCAAATCGCAAGAATGTGATATTGGCTCTCGTCACACTAGATGAACTTCATCTCCAGCTTGGGACAATCGTGGTGTTCAACAGAGAATTGAAAATGCTTATAGGAGGTAATTTGTTTAATTACAAAAACTAAGTAGAAAAAGCATTGTTTAAGAATGACTGAAGAATGCATGGCTCTTCTAACTGCCCATCTAGCCAAGTGGTGCAGGTAACTATTGGCATCTGCCAACATGTTAAATGATGAACAGCTGAAACTGTTACTCATGGAGATGGTCCTGAAGAAGCCATATCTCTTAAACAGGCTGAAAGACAAATAATTATCATCCAGTAAGCCTAACTGGAACCTTCCTTAGGGCAAGGGTGGGGGAGGCTATAGAAACTTATTTAATTTAATTAATCAAATAGTCCACATTATAATTAAACCAAAAGCAGAAAAACAATTATCTGGGTAACTGCTAGTTAAAGGACATTTCTTTTAATGACTTTGTTCCGTTCCATTTTTAGTTGCGATGCACTAGATGAGATGAGCTAGATATAAGGCTTTCCTACGTAATTTTGAGCTAAAGGGTGCTGGATCGTCTCTGCTTAATGGTGAAAATTATAGAAAGAGATTGAGAAAGATACGTGTGTACGAAGCTGTATTCCCACATACGCGCACTTTTAATTCTCCATCCCCTGCATACACCATTAAAACAAAGTGCTCGGAGCGTAAAACAGTGGAGCATTAAAAGGCCATTAATCATTGCTTTGTATTCCTTGCTGCTGGATGTTAATTTCAATTTACAGTCACCTATTCAGTTCCCCTTCAGTGGACTGGCTGGCTCTGTTCCTAAGGCCAGGACAATGAGGCAAGGAGGAGAAAGTCACCTCAGGCAGAGATGGGGGAACGTGGAGGGTGGAGGGGCTCCCTTGGGACATGATTCTTCTCTTCCCCCTTTTCTCTGTATTTACATCAGGAATTAGATTGTCCAGGTGGAGGAGTTTTCGAATTCTGAATGAGACATGCTTCAAATGCTGAAGGAGACAATGACATTTCCCAGCTGTTCTTAAGGTAAAAAAAAAAAAGGGAAAAAAAAAGAAGGAAGGAAGAAGAAAATTGCTGATTAATCGTGTCTGGCCCATGGGGTAACAATTATCATCACGTTAATTGGGGAAGATTCAATAGTGAGGAAATAAGGACAAGTTAGCCTGGTCTCCTGCCAGCCAGTTTCCACCTTCTGTGGAGATAACTAGCCAGTCATGGGGACAGAACCATGTGCCATCCAGCGATACAAGGAGGGTCAGGACTAGAGCCACCCCACCAGACTTGCAGAAGAGCTTCAGTGGGTTGTGCTGTGCGCTGGGGCTCATCTTGTCCCTCCTGAGCTGTTGGTAAAGCTGTGAGTGACAGTGCTCCTCACTGAAACACCTCACTGCAGTGCTTGAAAGAAGCTGGGGTGATGGATCAGTCTGCGTCCGTGAGGTGATGTGTTACCAGATGTTTCATCTTGCTTTCTCCCAATATTTGACATCATGCATGTTAAGAAATGGGGTAAGGGTTTGTCATGTCTGATTGTGACGTGAAGGAGCTGTGGCATTGGGTTATAATAGGGAGAAGAAAACACCGTTAGATTTTATTTCTTTAATACCAAAGCCCAGTTTTGGTTATTCTTAGAGTATCTACAGGTTCTGTGGCCTGCCCCTACTGTCCCTCATTCCCTTGGGGACACTCTGTTCAGAGAGTTAATTTCTTCTTGAAGTTATAGGGTCTTATGATGGGGTTCAGGGTTACCCCAGTTTTCCCAAAGCAGGCATTGTGGTTTTCTCTACACTACAAGATGAACCCCAGGCTTGCAAGCAGGCAGGTACACACAGACATGTATGAAAGCTTCTCTTCACATTGCTGGCTCTAGCCCAACCGTAGCATAACTATACAGCACCCATCCTGTGTTTAGGGAGGCTGGAACATGGCACTGAGATGTATCCTACTATCCCCCATCACAGAAACAGAAAAAACCTTCTAGGTGTTCCGGAGTCCCAGAATATATGGGATCCCATATTTTTATATAAAATCTATCCAGCACAAATGGATGAGATGGAAAGCAGCAGGGTGAGATGCTGAACGTCCTCGGCATCTTCTACTGCAGATGGATTGGTAGGTTTCATCTCAAAAGTGACAGTGACAGTGCAGTGAGCAGGCAGACCAAGGAGGACGAGATCTGTATGTTCAGGGGATATGTACATGTTCAGAGGGCACATTCCTCTAGGAGGAAAAAAATTTCCCTGTGATCCAGCTCTGGCTTCTGCTGGGCCGTGTGTGGGAGCAACCAGTGACATTGACAAACTATTTGGTCCCAGCGAAGCTATGCTGTTTGGCAGCAAGGTATGTCATATCCCTCAATGCATTTTTTTTTCAAAGCTTCATGCCAGGCTATGTGTTTTATGACCTGGAGTGTGACAGAAACTTGCCTCAGTGAGTAAGGCCTGTTGGGACAGCACTGGACCCAGTCAGTGCATCATGTGGATTGTGTGTCTCTGGAGAGCATCCCAGTGAAACTGTCCTGTCAGCTTGCCCAGTTTTCTGTCTGCAGCCAGCCACTGGTTCACTCTGGAAGGGACTCTAGAAGCACACTTGAAGGATGGATGCCCAAGAGACCAGGCATTTTGAGAAATGAGGCAGAGTCCCCACTTGGCTGTGTGCATGCCGAGATCAAGAAGAAAGAGCTGAAGCAGGTCACTATCTCCATTGCCTCCTCCTGTGAGCATCTCTTCAGATCCGGCAGATGGGTCCAGCATGGCGCAAAAACAATCAGAAATAGCTTTGGCGCAGCTTCCCGACTGCTTTCAGACTGTGCCTTCTCTGGCCTTGTGGCCAAGCTGGAAGAACTGTTGGAAAAAGTCAGCGCTCAGCCTGCAGAGCCAGGATCTCATTAGGCATGGCAGAGAGGAGCATGGAAAACAAATACCTGGCACCACAATTTCTCTTTAGCAAGAAGGGCATAGATTCTGGTCTAGAGGCAAACACAGTATTTGCAACAGATCCTCCCACCTGTCATGCTCTGGTACTGATAGAAGGTCTCATTAAAGTAATCAGCTGTGGAGATGACACTACATGCACTCTCAGCTTAGGCCCTGAATTGGTATCAGGGTCTCGGGAACAGGCAGCCTGGTGAGGATGCTGCTGTATGCATGAGCAAGAAGAGGGGTCGCCTATTAGCACCGACCTTTGGGGAAATGAAAATAAATACAGTGGAGAAGAAATAAAAAAATAAGTCCAAGCCAGTGGAATGTCTCTTTCTTTGCCTGGTTTATTCATTTCTGCCTGCTTCCTTATTTACTGTTTATTTATTTACTTGGAGGCGAGGTGACCTTCAAAGCTGCTGCTTGTCACTAGCAGCTTCTTGGTTGCAAGTTGCATGTTAATTTTGGCTTAGACACTGAAACTGAATGTCCTAGGCATACTGCGGTGGAACCTGTGCCTCTCATTTTCTAGGCTATTTAAAAGCAGGGGTCCGCTTTCGGTGGCCAGGCTGGATTTGCAGGGCTAAAGAATAAAATGCTGTGGGGAACATGTGAGCCTGGCAATGCAGACTCCCTTCATTTTTATTCCACCTCAGCTCACTCATATAAGGGACGGTATGACTGTCTGCCATAGAGGGATTTTTTGCAGGTCCCGCAGCAGATGTGGAAATGTTCTCTTCCTCCAGACTCCGTCTTTGCAGGGAGCAATCATCCATCTCCCACAAATTCAATGCAACAGAGTTTATTTTCATTGTTAACGGTCTGTAAAACCAGGCATCTCTCCTCCATCCTTTTCCATCTATCCACACAGGTCTTTAAGGTGAGTTTATAGCCTCCAGAGCAGCAAGGTCACCGCAATAACAACCACAAACGCATCCAGATTGTGTCTGTGGAGAATGATCTACAGAGTGACTACACTCACAGTGGCATGACGAAGGGAGGAACTTCCAGGGCAGGAGCCAAAGGAAAATATCAGATGTCTGTGGTATTTGTACCACTGCCAAGATGACAACAATGATTTGTTGGCAGCCATACGCTTCAAGCCAGGACCTTGCAAACCAGGCATCTTGTGGCAGGGTCTACAGTGTGCCCTGGACACGTCCCATTTGGGACACTTCTCTGTTTCTTTATTATTCCAAATAAATACAGTGCTCTGCTTAGTGTCCCAATTAATGCAGCTTGCTCTGGAGCAGGGACTGACTCTGGGCTATTCTGAACAAATAATATTTCCCTGTGCTGTTAGACAGATGCCATTCTTCACCCAGAGATGGAGAGGTTTTTCCTGGGACTGAAAACTTATTGCCCTGGGTCTCACTTGCACAAACAGAAAATTTTGCTTCTTTGAAAAGAAGAGGAAATGAAGGCAGGAAATGAAGGCAGGGGGAAAAAAATCAAGGCAGGAAACTAGTTTCTTGAAAGGGAGGGGCGTGAATGGTACAAAGTCTTCCTTTTCTAACTTTCAAAAATAATTATGGTGAAAATAGTCCCAAACAGTGGAAATATTTCATTTCAGATGTAGGTGCCCCTTTTTTGAACACGCAACCTTCGTTTGGTGAATCGTACTCACAATTTAGAATGAACAACCCTCTAGGAGGAGCTATTTCTTTCCCTTGGCAACAGGGTCTGCTTCACGGATAAGAATAGACAGCCGTAATAAGGGAAAAGGAGCTCTACACCGAACATTAGAAAAATATGTTCCAACAGATGAATGGCAACACAGACACAGGCTGATTTCAGCTAAGCTCTGATTTCTAACCAAGATCTTGAGAGCTTGCTGCTGATACAGAGAAAGAGGGAATCTCCAGCAGAAAATCAGACTATTTTGGTTGTCTCTGCTGACTGCAGGACAATCCTAGTGACTGGGCTCCTACCAGAGGCACATCAGCTCCATGCCTTGAGTTGGACAGATGATCCCTATTTTATAGAATCTTTAAGGTTGGAAGAGACCTCAAGAATCATCCAGTCTAACTGTTCCCCCACCACCTATTACCCACTAAACCATGTCCTTCAGTAAGGACAGAGATACCTCTCTGCAAAGGTTTGCTTTTCTGAACAAACAAAGGCTGGAGCATGGGTAGGAGGAGGAGAGCCTGTACTGGAAAACGGCAATTCCAAAACAGCCAAACCAGTCCAAAGATTTGAAGCAAGGTCTCAGAGCAACACCCAAAATTCACCAGATGCAGTCATCAGATGTATAAGTTGGGGCATGTTGAGTTAAATGGGGCAGGTAATTTATTTTCTCTGGGTATGGAGGAAATGGGAAGACCCAGTTCAGATGCCTGCAAGGGAATATCCAGTGCTTGGAAAGACGTCAGAAGAGAGCAAGAAAAAAACCTCAAAAGTCTGGGGGAACATTTTTGACCAGGAGACATTTCAAACACCCTGTTCAGTTTGTAAGAATGAAGTCTGAGAAGTTATTTCCTTGTGGAGATGGGAGAGGATTTAGCATGCTGGAACAACCTCTGAGGGAAACTGGTGGATTTTCAGTCTCTTCAGAACAAACCGCAAATTAGGCTTTATTTCAACACCAAGCACTGGACCCTCTATGAGAGCAGATGGGGAAAAACAAGTGGGTTATGATATAAAGATAAAAAGTCCCTAGTTAATTATAAGTGTATAAATCTATGAAATGAAGCTAAGGTTCAGGCCAACAGTAAGATGGTGGAGCCCTTTCCAGGTTTTGGAGCAAGATACAAACTGTCTGAGCACGTTTAAGGTTCCATCATAGAATCATAGAATGGTTTGAGTTGGAAAGGACCTCAAAGATCATCTGGTTCCAACCCCACTGCCATGGGCAGGGACACCCCCCACCAGCCCAGGCTGCCCAAAGCCCCATCCAGCCTGGCCTTGCGCACTGCCAGGGAGCCAGGGGCAGCCACAGCTTCTCGGGGCACCCTGTGCCAGGGCCTCAGCACCCTCCCAGGGAAGAATCACTCTGCAAAGTTCAGTTTTGCAGGGCTACTTGGATAAAACAGGGGATAAAAGGCTCCAGACATGCAAAGGAAATAGGACGGAGCAGTAGTAGTCACAGGAACAGAGGATAATCCTGAAGACTAAACTGTGCTGCTACTGCTATGAGGAAGAAGCACAACCGTGGTTTTCCTGGGAACCGCTACACCGATTCCAGAAGTTACCAGTGCCCAGAGTGAAGGACCTGATGTCCTAGAGCCCTAGCTTGGGCAGTGCAGGCAGTGGTGTGGTTTTCCCTGCTACACCACATTCCTAGGAATGGTCCTGGCAGTCAAGAGCTGAGCTTAGCTTTCATACCCTACCTCTCCCAGATTTCAGCCTGGGGGGTTTTAGCTTGAGCTGTCCTATATATATATATATACTTTTTTTTTTTTTTTAACTAAATCACAAGCTCCTCTCTCTTTCTCACAGATGCATATTCTTCTCCCACCCACACCGACTTGCAAAGATCTTGTCCTACCTTTACAGCCCTGGCAGGCTCATCTAAGACCTCATGATCTGCTGTCAGAAATTATGAAGACGTTCCCAATTTCCAGGCTGAGCAGCCAGGATCACATTTGCAATCAGTTTTAATCACAAGTGTAACTGAATGGATTGCAAGTGATAAGCCCCGTCTGCAGACAGCTGTGATGTAATGAATATGACAGTTCAGAATTGGGTCTGAAGGTTATTTTTGGGGAAGTCAGAGAACCACAAAATTAGACTCAGTGCAGGGGAAAAAGAAAAAGATAAAAAGAGAGCCAGCATTTCAAACCCACACTGCTATGAGATCCCCTCCCTGCCAGACAAGGCAAGCTTAAATAATCAAAATTAATTTGTGGAGGAAGGCAGCCACTCAAAGAGAAATCAAACAGGTGACCACAGCTGGCACGGAATTTCACAGGATGAGAAGGCAAGAGGGCTGAAATGAAATAGTTCCCAGCTGTCCCTGCCTTCGTGAGTCTGGACAAAAAGAGACCCCTGTTCTCAAAACAATCCAGTGCTGAATACATGAGAAACAGCCCTTTGGAAGAAGAACCAGGAGAAAATCACCTGCGAGCAGATCTGGTGTCTTCAAATGCGTTCTCGGCTTTTGCCAAACGCGTTACAGGTTAGCCAGGAGGCACATGTCGAGTAGCGAATACCGCAGGCTCCTGCCTCATGTTTTCCTTTCCCGTGGCCACGGATCGGCAGAGGAGAGTCCTCACTGCTGCGTCTCTCCTGCTCTGATGGCTGCACGCTAGATCCAGGCTGGTCTGCAGTCCACAAGTGCCCTACATCTCTAGGCAGAGAATTATGGAGCAACAGAAGTGCAGCAGAGCGGTGCGCGGCAGCTGGGTCCTGCTGGGGACTTTCCCTCCCATCACAAGGCTTGGCTTATCCACAGACCTAGTCATCTCACCGGCTGTGCTCCATTGTCCTGCACCGGGGACGATGTTATCCGTGAGGCCTGGGGTCACGCTGTGACAAATGTGCTTTGCTGGAGCAGAGGTTGAGGTAGCTGGAAGCGGTTTTCTGATTTGCAGCAGAGGGGAGGAGAGACATTACTCTGTCAATTAAGCACTTTCTTCTGGTCACAGGATCCGTGAACCTGGGGAAGGGAGGGACTTGGTTCAGGATGTCACAAGATCTCACACAATAAATCTGCGATCGCATCATCGTCTAAGGAAGTTCACTTTGGTTTTGTCCCTTTGAAGTGGGAATGGACACAGATCGAAGGTTTTTACCTCTATCTATCCTGCCCCTGCTGGGTCATTTCAGGCCGTTGGTCCACCCATCCGAAACTCTCCTCTTGTCACAATGGATCACGGCATCACCCATTTCTGCATCCCGTGTCCTGCTGTACCTCCGGTGTGCTACCTCCTGGCCTGTCAGATCGAATCACTGCCTTCTCCTGCCTCCAGCCATCGCTAATATTCAATGAGTCAGAAAGGAGCTAAGATCAACTTGACCATCAATAGGATGATGTCACATACTGAAAGAAAGACATGATAAAGGTAGAAGCAGGCAGTCTGATATCCCTCCTGATTTCTGTGTCCAGAATTGTAAACCACGGTAAAAGTATCTGTTCCTAACGAAAATTCAGCTACCTCTGCTGACCTCAGTCTGCATGCTGTGTGCTTGGAGACAGCTATCAGTCCAGAGAAGAGCAACCTTCTGCATATTCACCCCCTGAGTAAGCTCTTCTCTAAAGCTGAATTGGATGAAGGTCAGTCTGAGCGGAGGAAAGCAGAAAGATGGCCAACAAATGCCACTTAAATTGTCTTTTATTAAAAATACACCTGGTGGCTTTTTGTCTTAACATCCCGGGAATCTGTGCACTTGTTGTCGTAGGGAATAAATCTGAGGGAACTGTTAATGTGGATTAGCTAAACTGCAAGAGAGCACAGGCATGTTCATTCAGAGTTACAGTACCCCTAGTCTGACTCGTCCTGATTGCTTTGGGCAGAGATATTCTCCCCACAGATGATAACTCTTTGCCTAGTCCACCTGTCCACTGTATTAACCACAGGTTACCTCTTCCAAACTGCTGTCTCTGACCACAGCTTGTGTTGCCTGTGCTGCTCTTCCACCAAGGGCTAGGGGATGCTATAAGAAGGAAAGACAGGTCTGATGGATTGTCGTGCAGGACACTAGGGTTTACTTTTCACTGGGTAAGTGACCTTAAAATTGTTGAATCATCCTGCACCTCCTTGCCCCATGTGTCTAAACACAGCATTGACAACCATCTGTTCTGCCTTCACGCCCAACCCACATGTTTCTAAGATGCTTTTGGCACAAGCCCGGGTGGTGCAGGCTCTCTAGTGCATGTGGCCCCTCATCATCACTGCAAGGCTGGAGATAAGGAGTGCTTCCAGTGTTATGATGACAGTCTTGGCTTGCTAATGAACATGGTGAATCCATCATAACAATTGCCCTCTCCCTCAGCTAATGCTTCATGTGAGATAGAGAGAGAGGGAATGAGCCGGGGAATTTGTAGGATACTAAGACAAAGACCTGTACACAGTCATTCTGTGACCCAGTTGGACTATGGGACTTGAGCTTTGGCTTTTCTATTCATTCAGAGGGGTTCTGCCTTCTTCAAGCTATCTTCTACCTTATCAAGGAAAATGTCCAGCTCTGTCCTTTGCAGACAAGCTTCCCACTGATTTTTTTTTTGCTGCTGGATGCCAGTGAAATATTTCTGAATCTTCTGCCTACCTACATTTCCTTAGGCTAGCTCTCTAATATCCCACAACTGAGTGCTTTTCTTTTTTTCCCTAGATTAAAAGGAAAAAAAAATCTCTAAACAAAAAACAACCACAATTCTCCTTATGGATTGCAGTATGGAAAAAATAGGCTGGCATCTTAGGAAACCCAGCCAGAGCAAGGATGTTTCAGCAGAAGGATTTCTGTCCAGTAACTTTGGGTCCTGCTGGTTCAATTGGTATTTTAAAGACATTTTCAGTAAGTAGGGACAAGTGGTTGACCAAACGCCTTGGCTGCAGTGACCACAA
>VWZZ01003260.1:2460-26389 GCA_013399095.1 Psophia crepitans
TCTTCTTCTTCTTCTTCTTCTTCTTCTTCTTCTTCTTGTTCTTCTTGTTCTTCTTGTTCTTCTTCTTATTATTATTATTACAGAATCACAGAATCACAATAGTTGGAAGGGACCTCGAAAGATCATCTAGTCCAACCCCCCCTGCCAAGGCAGGGCCACCTAGAGCACATCACACAGGAACGTGTCCAGTCGGGTTTTGAATGTCTCCAGAGAAGGAGACTCCACAACCTCTCTGGGCAGCCTGTTCCAGTGCTCTGTCACCCTCATTATTATTATTATTATTAGGACAACAGAGATTACTTTTCAAATAAAATGTGGACTTTTCTCCCAGATTAGTTTCAATTTCAAAGCTCCTAACTATGTTCAGAAATAAATATAGTATATTCTTTATCATGTTTAACTCAATCAGAGTTAAAAGTGAATTAGTTTGTGCTAGAATTGCAAGATAGGTTTTGTTACCTATTTCCCTGAATAAATGTATTTAAAGAAACACTTTCCTTTGGGTCTCCTGAGTACTGAATGACAAGTAGACAATATAAGTAAAGGAAAAAATACATGTTCGTAGCAGCATAAGCAGCTAAACATTTTTAGCCACAACTTTCAAACTTAGGGCCAAAAGAAAATAAACCTAATGAATAATATCCCACTGCTAGAGAGCCACAAAATCCTTTAAATTACTCTGGTTTCATAAGACTTTTTTTTTTAATGAGTTTCAAATCAAAATGTTTAATGTACAATGTTTTAATATTTAACTTTTAATACTTACCTGGCAGGGGAGACACCATGATTGGGCAGGTGGTTTTCCCAGGATGAGGCTCATCCCCTCCACTCTGGGTGTGTTGACCCCTGCGGTTTCATTTATGTTTTTTTTTTTAGGAAGAAATTCTTCACTGTGAGGGTGGTGAGGTACTGGAACAGGTTGCCCAGAGAAGCTGTGGAGGCACCATCCCTGGCACTGTTCAAGGCCAGGTTGGATGGGGCTTTGGGCAGTCTGATCTAGTGTAGGGTTTCCCTGCTCATGGCAGGGGAGTTGGAACTAGATAATCCTTGTGATCCCTTCCAACCCAAACCATTCTGTGATTCTATGAGTCCTGAAACAAGAAAATACTATTAAGCCTTTTTAAATTACTACATAACTTACCCAACCAATAAAATATTTTTTATTTCATAAAATCATTAATTCCTTAATCTTATAGATCCATTGTCAACACCAAGATTTCAGCATTTCAACATGCTAGAGATAATGGCTGGAGAATATCCTTTGTATTGTTACCCTAAATGGTCCTGAAGGTGCTTCTGTGTTGTAAGCCAACAATTTCAGAGACGAAGCTATCATACTTGTCCATCATTGTCCTGGGTTCAGCTGGGACTGGGTTAATTTTCACCAGAAGCTGGGATGGGACGTCGCCAGGACATGTGACTCAAACTGACCAAAGAGGATATTGCCTACCATGTGATGTCATGCTCAGCTTAAAAGGGGGCTGGTTGAGGAGGGATACACAGCTCCAGAACATGTGGCTCAGGGACGGTCCGGCTTCAGGACAGCTCTGAGCATGCAGTCTGAGTTGTACGGTTGGTGGGTGAGAAACTGCACTGTGCATCGCCAGTTTTGTATATTCTGTTATCAGTACTGCTGTTGTTGTTTCCTTTTCCCTTTGCTGTGGCAGTAAACTGTCTTATTCCCAACCCACAGGCAAAAGATGTACTCTGAGGTATGGGCATGACAGCAAGGCCTCATACAATTACCAACATAAGCTCGTGACCACTGATGTTGTCATATCATAAGCTGATATCACACAGTACAGCAAAAGGAGAATTCAGACCCTTTTTCCCAGAGGCGATAAACAGCATTGCAAGTTATGCATGTGGTAAGTAGAGGTTTACATACCACAGGTACATGAACCAACAAAACTCTTTAAAATAACACAATAAATATTTAGAACAAGTTTGTTTTAACATACTCGGGTCAGACCTGTCATTATCTCAAACCTTTGTGGCCCACGTTGAGCGCCAAAAAGGACTGTCATGGTTCAGCCCCAGCTGCAGCCAAGCACCACATGGCCACTTGCTCAACCCTCACATCCCCGGTGGGATGGAGATGAGAAAGGGAGACAAAGGCAAAGCCTCGTGGGTTGGGGTAAGGGCAGTTTACTGGGACAGCAAAGGGAAAAGGAAACAACAGCAGTACTGGTAACAGGTTATACAAAACGGGTGATACACAATGCAGTTTCTCACCCACAGACTGTACAACTCAGACTGCACACTCAGACCATCCCAGAGCCGTGCATCTCGGAGCTGTGCCACCCCTTCCCAACTGCCCCCTGCTTGTATGCTGAGCATCACGTCACATGGTAAGGAATATCCTTTCAACAAAAGAAAGAGTTTCAAAAGCAGCTTTTGTGGAAGGCTGTACAGTGAATAGAACTCCAGAAATACTCAGTGTATGTTATAATATATAAAAAAAAATAAAAATTTCTGGATTAATTTTTCACTCATTTGTATTGTTTGGCTTGCCACAAAACTGTGTACAGCAGAGAAAACGGTTATCTTGAAACTGTTGTACAAACTTGTTCCTTTCATGAAATAAGTCTGTCTTGAAACTAAAATGTCAGCTGTCATAGCAAACAAACTGTCAGTTCCTTCTGGCAAATGGCTCAGTCTTCAGGCGGCTTGCCTGCCCACCTGATGGGATTGCAGAATATTGCTACAATGGTGGGCCATCCATATTCAAAGGCTTCTCCTCCAGTTTACACTCAAAAGTTTCACTGATCCCCCATATGACAAATTAGATTCCTAATGACAAATGTTCCAAATGAATGTTTCCTGGATACTGTTCTGAGCAATGTAATATGAAGCCTATTGGCACTCCACTTCTATGTGCTGGAAGCTGGAGATCTTAACAGAATGCATGTGATAGTAGAATAATTTTTTCAGCCAAGTTTGGCCATGAAACAAAGCTTCAGGAAATACTTCTCATGTACCTCCTTCGACTCAATCCCCCAAAGAAGTGACTTTCACTCTAGTTTACAGACAAGTAAGCTTTCAAGCATACATATTTGCCTAAAAATGTTTCAGGTTTTGCTTATGTAGAACACTCAAGGGGAGAGGAACATGATGTATTAACTATTTGTAGGAAGGTCTGGACTAAAACTTTTTTTTAAATAACGTGCCCACAGCATTTTCAAACAATTCAGTATTTCCCACTAAATCTTTTCAAACTCACATGCAGATATCCCCGTGAAGGATTCCACCCCGGGGGCCAAATTGGGTGTTACAGCAAATAGAATCATAGAATCACTAAGGCTGGAAAGGACCTCTGAGATCATAAAGTCCAACCGTCAACCTAACACCACCATGCATACTAGACCATGTCCTGGAGTGCCACGTCTACGTGTTTTTTGAACGTCTCCAGGGACGGCGATTCAATACCTGGTATACTTGGGTTTTTTAAGGCTATATTCAAAATAATTTTGATAAAACTGCTTATTGTTCTTTGATTTTTTTGGTGGTTTTTTTTTGTGGGTTTTTTGTGTTTTTTTTCTTGTTGTTTGGTTGGTTGGTTTTGGTTTTTTGTTTTTTATTTAAATACAGATCAAAAATTATCTGTAAAACTCAGTCTATATTATTCATAAGAAACCATACTACACACTTGTATTCTCAGTCTTTAATCCTCCATTGCCTATGCAACATACATGTGCAGTCTCTCAATCTGCAATTCTGAGGCATAATCCTATACAAGTACAGTATTAAGTTCCATGGTAAACCTGCCAAAGGACAGCAAAAAGGATTAGACTGCCGCAGTTTAACAAAGGTTCAGCGAATGTGTCACTTTAAAGCATGTCAGGTTTTGACATGAATAGTTACTTGCAATATAGATGTGTTACTTATCCAAGTATTAATTACTTGCTGAGAGGGAAAAAAAAAAAAAAAAAAAAAGGAAAGGAAAAGAAAAAGAGTTATCCCACAGGAGTAGCCTAAATTTTACAGTATGGCCATTTGTAAGTAAATTTGCAAAGCTGTGTACAGGGAGCTAAGGATAAACCCCATTAGTGAATGAATGGATTTGCACATTTTATACTTGGATACAGCTTGGAAATCGTACCTTTTTGTGTCCTAGTCTGAAGATCCAATGGCTACTTTAGAGCTGCTGTCTGCTACTACCTGGAAAAAGATGCTAAATATCCCTATTGCCTGTACAATATAGTCCAATGTTGACAGAAAACTATATATGGTACAAAATCCCAAAACTGAGAATAAGATGTATCTTTTTTAGCTAAAGACTGTGTAGAAGACACCACTGGCACACGAAATAATGTTCAAGGAGGATGAAGTTAAGGGTGCTTTAAAATCCTAGTACAAAACAGGTTACTGGATTAAAAAAAAAAAAATAATAATTTTCCCCATTTTTCAGACATTTCCGTGTTCTTAAAAGACTTTTTTTCATCACTTATTTTCCCCTCTTTCCATTTCTTTCACTTCTTACATTTGTAATTTTAAGCCTATCACCTGTTCCATTGTCTCAGTATCATTTCTCATTTCTCTCCTCCTTGAATACACATTTTTGCTTTCCTATAGCTTCTGTCTGCAGTGTCAGAACTATGTCTTAGTGTTACACTGAAGAAGTTTTCACAGAGTCGTTCATCTTTCTTTTATGAACTTTTTCCCATTATTCTTTTCCAAAGCTTTGGTTTGCCAAAAATCTTCATTTCTCCATCCTCCCTGGGACACCTATGTGTATTTTTAAACTATGTCATCATTCTTCTACCCAAGATCTAGCTCTATACATATTACAACTAAATCAACGATATTCATTTGCATCAGCTCCCTCTCAGGTTACCTTCATGATTTTTCTGCTTTATTGAACAAGCCCATCTCCTGCCTCATTCAATGCCATCCACTCACTGAATGCACTAATGGCCTTTTATGTCAGTGCTCCTAATTTCAAATTAGCACAATTCCTTTATTTTTCCTCCCCAGTGTCACTAGTATTGTGCTCTTTCATCTTCAGCCTGTTTTTAGCACTATTGACCACACTCCAGCCCTTTTTCCCAAGGATGTCTCCTCTAACTCAAGCTTCTATCCTCTACCCTTGTTCAAAACAATATTTCTTTAGCCTCCCTGTTTCTCCTTCTCTCCCTCTCTTTCACTCCTCTGCAAGCTAGTTTTTAGCTCTCACCAGTGAAATGACTCTCACTAATGACATTTTACAGAGCTACAGTAAATAATTTAGGGGCAATGTTAATAATGCACAGGAAAGGAGAAGAGGAATTAAGAGATACAGGAAAAGAGAAGTTTTCAGCAGAGAACCACAGTAAGATTCAGAGATACAAATATATTTTTCCTTATTGTCTGTTCTCCAGAGAAAACGACTCATATTCCAAGACTGATATATAAAGGGAAGTGAGGTGAAGTCTGATGCTCAATAAATGAAGGACTGAGAAGTGGAAAGGTTCATAAAATGGATCAGGATAAAGTTACAGAGGAAGAACCTAAACAAAACCAAGTGGGCTTTTCTTTACTAGAGCTTGAAAAGAATGAAGAGTGACCAGCAGCCTCAAGAAGAGGTTATGGTTTCATAGTACTTAGGATAAGAGAGGCAGCCAGAGATCATTATGCACTTTGAGTGCTTCCTATTTTTTAAGTCAATACTTCTCTCAGATACCACACAGCAAAATTGACAGCAAAAGTAGTCTGTTGTTTCATCAATACAATTTGAGGCATCTGGATTTAAAATACAATGTTTCCAGTAGTAATTTAAGTATTTGAAAGCTGTGGATGATTATGCCCGGATTCTGCCTTTGAAGGGGACTAATGAAATATAAAGTGGGTACAGACGGTTTCCTATAGCACAGGGACCATAAAGCAGAACAGCCCAAGTATTTTCCAGAAAGCTAAATCAAACCCAACATTTTCTATGGGAAAACTTACTTTTCTGGTAGGAAACTGAAGAGATTTGCCATAAGAAAAAAATTGAAACCACTGCTTTGGAAGTGAAAGTGAAGTTTATAAGAGCCTCCCACAAAACCTGCTGGGCCTGAACAAAGTTGCCTGCTCTTGAAAAGATGAAAGGCAAAAAGGCTGCGTGAACTGATTCAGTTTTTCACCATCAACAAGGCTGGAAAATTCCTGCCGATATCCATCTGCCTACTGATTACAGTTTTCCAGGTGACCAGCCAGAAAATCATCAGGTTATTTCTCCCAGAAAAAAAAAAAAAAAAAATCCTTAAAATCCCTTTCCACTAAAAATTTAGGAGTTCTGACTCTCTGACCAAGGTCTGGTATTAATACTCCCCACCCCACTTATAAGAAAAAAAAAAAAGCAGTAATCCTTCCACTTTTCAGTCTTCTGGAGATAATAGCATTTCTTTTGCTGTATAGTAAGTGGGTTAAAAAAAAATAATCAGGAAGCTTATCAAACGTTTGTTTTAAATTACATTCAGATAAAAGCAAGGACAAAAATCCTTCCCAATCCCAGCAAACAAAAGCCAGTGAAAATCTGTATCCTTGTTAGTTACCAATAAAATATATACAGCAATGGCATGATTTGCTGTACTTCGTGAATTTGATGTCCCTTTTTTCCCATGCTCATATGAGGAAAACTAAAAATACTAAATATCTTTAAGAAGGGTTCTTTATGTAGAAATTTGTGATTCAAATGTAGGCCTTTTCCCTCTCTCCCCCATTCCTCAAGGTATTGATCATCCTATGTCACATATGAACTCATGACATGTGACATGAAATTACCTAGAGCCTTGATGTGCCAACTGGCTAGCTTGGAAAATAAGCTTTGTCTCAGATACTTCTATGTCTTTAATCAAGTTGTCTAAAAAGCAAACATTATAAATAGTTTTGTGAGGTGGCAGTAATGGTAAGGAGATGCTTACTACTGTTTACAAAATTCTGAATGTTGTGTTTCCTGCTGAAGAGTCTTGTGAATGGGCAGTCTGCAGGAATTTTATTACACGAGTGGGTTTAATTCTGAAGTTTTTAACCAATTGCTGTTTTAATGTTTCTCCATAACCGTATAGGTTATATAGATCTATCTCATGTAAATATGTTGTATCAGGTTAATTAAAGTTAAAAAACCCAATCGCTTACCTTTGTACCCTTAGAAACTCCTATTTTAGCCTAAATCAAGTTCACTTCGATTAATGATTGAATTGGTATTGCCTAAACCAAATCCAGTTTAAACCAATCTGAGGACATCTGTGCAGACACAATGACCTATCAGAAAATTAGCGTTGATGAAAATAAGGACACAGAAAAATCTTAGCACATCTATGGCACAGGTAAGTTAATGGGCCTTAAGAACACTCTTCTGTGAAGAAGCTATGCTCTGAACTGTATTAAACTCATGGAACTATTTTTTAGGAAATACTTGAAATGTTAAGGTCACTGAAACCCTCTTTCTGTAGTTTAGCCCTATGAAGAGTTGGAATCACCGCTATCTTTCATTCTTCCATTACTTCTTGCTTCTGGGATAGGGAACAGCCCAGGTCACACACAGCGGTTTTCTTACTGCTGTCGACTCTCAGATTATTTGGTATTTATCTAGGTTCTGGGTAGCCTGTTTCCCATAACTTATATTTGTGAAAGGACCCTCTACTGACTAAAAACCTTTGGGAAGTCCTGTCTTCTCCATCAACAGAGCTAGGAGCCAAACTCACTGAGCATACCTGGAAGTGATCCACAATTCCTTGTCTTGTTATTAAAGAAATCAGAGAGATGTCTTAACTACAGCTCATAAGTTCTAAAGTCTGTAGCCACTGTTCAGGGAAAACAGATGGCAGTACTGCAGAGAGTCTTATTTTTCTGTTCTTCTGAAAATTTAACATTTCACTCTGGAAGCAAAGCTTCTTATCACCTCTGGTGTAGTTTTTATTGAAGCTTGAGCACAAAGTCTTTTTCACCTAAATCTTCTCTGAGTGAGCATATGCCTCCAACACAAGATGACCTATGCTCCTACCCAGGCTGTCTAACTGAAATTACTGAAATTAGCTAAACCATGTCAGCCAGCAGTGCAGACAGCACAACCCATCTTATTGCATCATGTTAAATGTTATCACAAGGAAACAAATAATGATTTTTAACCTGGGCCCAGACACAAGTTTGGGGTTTTTTCCTTCACTTCTCTACTAACCTATTGCAAGTTAGGGACATTTTTTTTTCTTTTACTTTTGGTGAAGGCAGTCAGCAGTAACACAACCACAGCACCTGGGAGCTTCTACGTCATTCTGCAGCAGGTCTGTCTCCCACAACACAGCCACGTGCTGCAACACATTGACAGGATGTACAGTTCCTATAACATCTCCACAAACCCACCAAAGGTTAGTTTTAATTAGTTTTAATCCCCTGAGGAACATTTTATTATAATGTGCTCCCAGATGGAGTTGTGAGCTACTACTGAGGAATAAATACTAACTAGCTTTGATTTTATTTTTTTTTTTCCAGACCATAGTATTAATGGCAAAATGTTTTGTGGAAGAGTTTTCTAAAGCGGTTAGACAATTCGGGCATTGGAACAGGTTGCCCAGGGAGGTGGTGGAGTCACTGTCCCTGGGTGTTTTTAAAGAAAGGTTGGATGTGGTACTTAGGGACATGGTTTAGTGGGTAATAGGTGGTGGGGGGACGGTTGGACTAGATGATCCTTGAGGTCTCTTCCAACCTTAATGATTCTATGATTCTATGATAATAATCTTGATTATTTGAAAAGCTTCTATGTGTACATATGTTAAACACTTCTTTTTAGGAAGTCAGTTATGAAAAGGGTAAATAATAAACAAGATTTTCTCAAGTTTGTAAACTTCTTCAACTTCTATTGTTATTTCATGTGGTGGTTGAAACCACTATGTGCTCCTTAACTTGAGCGTGCATCACTCCCTATGACAGCAAAAAAGAGAGATGGGTTCTCTTAGACCTGGTTTGATGCAGTTCCACTGGGTAGCCCTTTGAGCTGAGAAGTTCATCCTTTCAGTACTGAAATGTAATTAACTTATCCTTGTTTTGAGGCAAGTGTTACTACTGCAGCTTTGTAAATAGCCTACTAGCCTCTGAGAAACTCTTTGCAGAAACCAAGGCTCAGTTTTGAAAAGGCTGAATTTGACTTCCAGAGAAAAGCACATGCTAGGGAAAGCAGAAAATTACTTTCTGAAGTCTACTTTAGTTCCCTTGCACTTACCTCCAACCATGTTAACCTTCAGTGAAGGAGCTCTCTTCAGAAAATATTCAGCAGACTCATGTCGTCCAATAGATCTTTTGTTAGAAATAGTCAACTTGCTACCATGTAGAAGCAATCTAAATCCTCCTAGCAGAAACCACTATTGTATTCTAATCTTCATCTATCTGCCAAGACAACACAAATCCTTATCTATGGTGCAAATCTGCACAGCACAACCAAGACAACTTCACCTGGAGCCAAATATTTTGGTCAAAACTTCCCCAGTGCATGTCTAGAGCACCCAGAGTGCATCAAACTGAACTGTCATGGGATATCATGCTTTTTGTGTGGGGAATTAATGAGCAGAACTGGCAAGTCACAAAGGTCAGAAGGGACCTCTGCTAGATTAATAAGATAAACAGACATGACATTGTGTTGCAGCCAGTGCTGCATCTGAGGACTAGCTATGATCAGTCCCACCATTCCCCTAAGCTGCAGGCTTGAACACACTAATGAGAGAAATAACATGTACAACAAAAGTTCAAAAACCCACCCCCTGGCGCAGAACGGGGATGCAAAGGCAGACTGTATCACAGCCACAGGATTGCTAAGACCATGTCCAGACCCTTCAGAAAACAGACAGTGTGCTGCTTTCTTCCTCACGGTACCTGGTATGCAGGAGCAATGGGAGAATTTGAGTGGAGGCTAACAGCAGTGTGCTGCCTTGAGCCTGGGGTAGCCATTGAATCACATCCAGGTGAAAAATCCTCATATAAAGCACAGCCGTTCTTCTGACCTCACTAGTTTCCATGTTAATACACTAAGAACACAGGATTTTTTTTTTGTTTAGTTTCTAAGGTTTTGGTGTGAATTTATTAATTAACCCAGAAAATTTCCTAATGAATATTTTAATAGCATTAATATGCTGCATATGCAAATTGAATCTGAGTGTCACCTGGAGAAGAACTACTTGAACATTTGATTGATTTGTGACACAAGTTTTGTTTTGCCACTCTTTCCCTTCTTCTAGATCAGGCAGGTGGCTTTCCGGTAATAATTACATCCTTAGCCCAAGTCGTCATGGAGGACGATTTTACACGGGCAGTGAAGGTTGAATATTTTTAAAATGCAAACAAAATGAATTTTTAACGCTTCAAAATAGCTTTGGATTCAGAAAACCCTTTACAAACCATGCGTATTTCTCTTTAAGAAAAGATGCTCTTAAGTTATGCAGAATCCTTATTTGTCAGTTCAGAGATTTCTCTGTCTCCTCTGCCACATAGTCTGTATAATTTAAGGTGACTCACTGTACAGGAAAGTTCACCTTCCATTAAAATGTTTTCTTTAGTAAGCACTCTCCTGGAAGTGCAGTAGTGTAAACATGAGTGGCTACGAATACGAACATTTATTAAATAGTGCTGATGAATTTTTCAATACCTATGGGAGAGCAATTCACAGCTCAATCATTCAGGCCATTTTAAGTGCTGCACAGGACAATTCCACTACATCTTCCATTAATATTTAATTGCCCATTTTATTCTGTTTACCTTTTTGGTTAATATATAATTTAAAGCCCTTCTACTAAAAAGGAGGGGGGGAAAAAAAGAGAACAACTGTTAGCCTGCTTTTAACAAATCTCTGGTGAGAGCTTTTCCTTCATTTAAAATTCATTGCAAAGAATTTTTATTTAATATCAGTAACACAAACCCCAGGTATTAAAGCAAAACTTGGAAGCAACTCTTGCATAACAGTCCTGACATTGACTGACACCAGTTTCTGACTGGCAGCATTTGACAAAGCACCACAGCAGCCGAGGATGATGACACATAGCCCTACCACTGGAAGGAAGTACAAGAGAACCCAGCGTGACAAAAACCACTCCTGTTGCAGAAAGGTTATTCCATAGGAAGTAATAATCTGCACAGTTTTGATGGAGAAGGAAAAGAATTTGCAAAATATAATGAAAACAGTTTGTTCACGTTTATAAAAAGGGAGAATATTTACAGCTAAGTATATTACACTATGGTGTTTAGGGAAAAAACCTGCTAGATTAATAGGCCTGAAAATATTTGGGTACTCTAAACTGGATATGAAAGCACCAATCACGTAAGGGTGTTATACTTGATTTTCACTGCCAGTCACTGCGATACCACATCTTATCACAATCAGGAATCTTACAGAAAATGATTGGTTCATTAATAGCAGTAATGTAGCTGCTTTAGAATATGGAACAAAAATTAATAGCTACCATACTCAGGTTTCAGTTTTTTGGGAATCACACACCAACTCAAATACTGACATAAGCGGTTGTTCTGAGCTATTCAGAGGCTGTCAGTTTGATCCAGCATGTTTTGTAGTCTTTAATATATATAAAACAGATTAGGATTTTACAGCCTAAGATACTCTATCACTTTTACCACTTCCTGCCCTAAGATAACTTCCGTGGTTTGTGGAACTCTAGACACCGTTTAATAGCTGCCTCGTGTATTACTTTGGCTTTGCACAAGCAATGTTGTATGAGTACAGAACAGACAAATGCCATTTGCTCTGAGAAATAAAGAAATCATTATATTGCCTACCAGATTCACAGTCCTTTTTTGGTCTCTACTCATATAGCAAGCAGGTTATTTAAAATTATCCTATATATATGTTATCCTTATATGTATAAGATGGATAGATAGAAGTAAATACAGACACAGGCACATATGTATATACACAGAGTATGCATGTATGTACACATACATGCATATGTATACATATATGTGGACATACATACATACTTATATATAAATAAGCATATATCCACTATTACTTCAAAACAGAGAGCTACCCTTCAAAATAACTTACTTTCATGGTTTTATAGGAATCCTAGGTATTACTGTGCATGCTCTGAGTTTCCCTTCGCTTTGTCTTTCAAAACCTGTTTACCCGGGACAGGCCAGCAAGGGTATCATGTGCTCTGTCCTTGCAGAAAATTATTTGTGCTATTTTCAGCTAAGATATGTCAGGTCATCTCACAGCCAATGCTTATCAATTGTCCGTTCAATGTGGTGCAGAATGTGAGAAAAGATAAAGACATTGATCATGCCGCATTTTCTACTGTTATAATAAAATGAAGATGATTAATATATTTTCATGTACAAACCTCCACCTGTACCTTAATCGGATTAGGGACAGAGGATGCATGCAATGAAAGATCACAGGCAGAATCCTGACCTATTCAAATGTTGAGAAGCTTTTGAAAAATAAATAAATAAAAAATAATTAATTAAATTCCTTGGATTTTTTGGCTCACTCCTTTCCTTTCATTTTCATTTCAATTACTCAGGCTAGATCTACATAGCATGATACTATGTCATGGAAATAGATCTCAATGTGGTACTTGCAAGTTGATGCATTAAGCAAACGTTTTGTCTTGGTCAAATATGCCTTGCTTTTGAGAGTTAAGTATAACATAAAAGACTAGCATATTCATATTCACAAGATCAGAGCTTAAGTTATGTATCACTCTGATGAAAGTGAGAAAATGGGAGCATACTACACAAAGTTGGCGTGAATTTAGCAACTATATTTTTATAAAAATGAAAGAAGAAACAAAAAGCATGAACAGAGAAAAACAGCAGATCTACGATCTTCAAAGAGACGAAATATCTAGTACAGTACATGAAACTGGAAAATATTTAGATTCGTTTCTAGTATATGTTCATCAGCCTTGGGAAAAGAAGAGGCGTACTCAATGGTCTTATCTGTGACATTGCTTATTTGAGTTTAAATCTCAAGCTAACAGTGTATGGCTGACTTTTCACAAGTGAACTAGCTGAGAATAATTAACATTTCTGCCTGTAGTAATACCTGGGCAAGGTCAGCGTTGGCAGGAAGTCTCCATGTTTAATCACCAGATCTGGAACAGGCGGTCAATACAATCATGGGGAAGGTCACTCTGTATTTGAATCCTCAGACTTTATCATAGTCTAGAAAACTAACCCAAGTCTGACTGAGGTTTAAAGGAAAAACATCTCCATTAAAAGCAAAATAAGACAAACACACACAAACATACCCTTTCTCTGATCTTAACAAGAGATAATCTTAACAAGAGTCCTCAGGACTTCCATATAGCAAAGCTTCAAGCAAATGCAAGGTCAGGAAACAGGAATTTCCTCATTAACAGTCCCAGCTGTGAGGATGTGTTTCCTCCTCTGCATGATCAGTGTGCTGTGACATGCTTCTAAGAGCCTCTCTCCACTGCCGCTATTTCCCATGACCTCCAGGAAAACAATACGTGGTGCCTACCTCTACTCCAGCTCTTTGGTTTGTTTTGAGCTTGTTACACCTGATAACTGCCAACCACTTATGGTCTCATTTCTCCTGTCAGACAACCTAAAACACTAGTGCTCTGCAAGGTGAAGGACATGCAGCTTGAGATAAGCCTATCCTGTCTGAACTCATGAAAGTGATACTTAAGCTATAGACTCACCTGATGAAATGTGTTTTTAATAGCGGTTTTGTTATAGCCTGCAAATATACAAGACCTTTTGTTGTTTCATGGGGGTTTTTTGTGCCAAATCTTGTTGCCTGCCCTATACAGCAAGTAAACAGATCTTATTATTTTATTTACATTTAACCAGACTGTAAAATGGATTTACCAGTTACAATCTACTTGCAGAGATTTGAGTAATGTGTATTATTTGAGAAACACTAGTAATCTTCATGCAATAATCAGAGATGGTGTTTGCATGTTAAAATCCATTTTCAGCCCAGAGCAAATGAGTTCATAAAAGCCACTCTACTCGGTCACCCAAGAAGCAATCTTTCTTGTCTGTTTTATGGATGTTTTTCTAAGTTTGTCAGAACAGCAGATAGGTACTGTATGTTATTGGTCTTCCTGCTGCCTAGGACTATCTGCAAACTGAAGCAAGGAAAAATAGGGGAAAATTAATTCTTTTGGTTTGGTCTTTCTCCATTTGTGGTTTATTAAATAACAAAAACATTTTTGGCTGTTGTTTTCTGATTTTTTTTGTTGTTTCCTTTATTACACTCTAAATTGCTAAACACAGAGATGTTCAGAAGCTGTTTCCAATCACTGTGTAAATTTCACATTCCCTCACACTTCCTTTCTAGGAAGCATGTCACTAGTTAGCTATTGTCTATTCATATTGTTCTCCTATTAAATGCATTCAAATTCTACTCTCTTGCTCCTAGAAAGCTGACCCCAAATGGGATGCATCATTGCTTATTTGATATCTGTAAAGTCAGCTGCAAGTACTTTTTAATGTCTCTGACATTTTCAGTCGATTTTCTCTAATTTCCCTGTCATTAGCAGACATGCGATTATCAGACCTCACAGTTTGGTAGACCTCCTGTACCAGTAAAAACTTTTTGATGCTATTCTTCATTCAATATTCATTACATAAACACAAGCTCTAAATTTTTATCACATGCTTTTAATTTTTTAGAATTTCTCTAATCATTTCCATGGATTAGGTGGAAACTACTAGTATAGATTTCAAGCTTAGCACTAGAGGTTTAGTATTCAAGAAGTTTATTTGGGTCAGTTCTGCCATGTTGTATAACCGCAGCTGTTGTTAAAACACTTTTTGACAATTACAGAATCACAGAATCGTAGAGATTGGAAGGGACCTCGAAAGATCATCTAGTCCAATCCCCCTGCCAAGGCAGGACCACCTAGAGCACATCACACAGGAACATGTCCAGTCGGGTTTTGAATGTCTCCAGAGAAGGAGACTCCACAACCTCTCTGGGCAGCCTGTTCCAGTGCTCTGTCACCCTCACAGTGAACAGGTTTTTCCTCCTATGCTCCAGCTTGGATCCATTGCCCCTTGTCCTATCACTTAATGACACCGAGAAGAGCCTGGCTCCATCTTCCTGACACTCACCCTTAACATATTTATAAACATTGATGAGGTCACCCCTCAGCCTCCTCTTCTCCAAGCTAAAGAGACCCAGCTCCCTCAGCCTTTCCTCATAAGGGAGATGTTCCACTCCCTTGATCATCTTTGTGGCTCTGCGCTAGACTCTCTCTAGCAGTTCCCTGTCCTTCTTGAACTGATTGGTGCTGTGTTCCCAAGCAAACCACATGCTTACTTTTTTTCTGACCAGTTTTCTCTCCCAAAAGGGTGAGAACATTGGCTACATGCCATCCTTCAGAAAACCAACTCACTTTAACATCAACCTCATCGTCTCCTCTTTGGGATACACAGTATACAGGGCACAGAGAGAACAAATGCAGTTAGAAAGTAATCACACCACTCCCCTTAACTTATCCTCAACAGTCATACAGGAGTCGTCTTACCGATGCTCATAGAAATCAATGCCTTGGTCCTACAGGATGTTAAAATCTGCTTCCACTTTGTCAGGTCCGGGCAGCAATCCTGACACTGCCAAACTGGGTGTTCAGAGAGCTCTGCCTGCTAACACTGCACCTTCTGCTCTGCTTTGCCAAAAAGATGAGTGGGACAATACATTCATTCCACACACACAGTAATGATAATAACAAGGGTATGATGCAGAAGACAATCATATATTTGAAATGAATCTGTCACAAATATCAGCATAAGCCTGGATCTGCAAGCCTTTTGTAGCACGCACTAGTGAAAACACCGATTAAATATAAATGAGAAAAGTTACTTCAAATTTTCACTAGAAAAGGGCCCTGTACTTCAATGGTTGACTCATCTTATGCAAATATATTACCTCCTTGAAACACAGTATGTGCCATGTTTATCCTTCTGCCTTTGTGACAGGATCACACCAGGAAGTTGAATGTAATCAGTAATTAGCAGTGAAGTTTTCAAAGTCCCTTCATATGAGCAGAGCGCTCCACAATAGTCAGTAATTAAGATTCACATTCTTTGTTCCTATATATGTCCCTGTGCACATCTGTATAGATGTTTCTGCATGTAACCTTCATGATAAACAATGGACTTTGAATGCACTTGTGGAAAGAAGTTGATCAAGATCATCTTTCCACTACCTCTTTCCGGAGAGTGTGCGTGCATGCTGCAGACATACTTCACAAAGTACAGGCAGCTGACAGACAGGAAATGTGCATATCTTACTGCCACTGAAGTACCATTAAAAACCATTACTGATTCAGAGGAAGTAGCATGGCACTCAACGCTATCCACACAAAAATACTTTATTTCTTTTTACATATAGTCTAGTTTCTTCACACATAGACGTCACATAAATTCTGAAAATGTTAGAAGTATACAGAAAGTTTCAGAAAAAGGAAAGTTTACTGTATCACTTTTGAACTAGACCATGCAAGAACACAGTCATGCAAGAGCACTGAGATCTCAACACAGAGTAGCTTAGAAAAATCTTGAAAATTTTTTTCAAACAGTACAAAACCACTCTTTGCCATCAAAATAGAGCTGTCAATTCTCATGTAAAAATTAATTTCCAAGCCAGACCTAGAGGGAAGTAAAAGGAAACAAGTTAAAGGAAAATTAAAGGAAAAAGTGTCTCCTTTAGATAGTTACAGAAAGAAAAATTAAAAAATATACCGTTCACTAAGTAAATGAAAATAAGAAGTAGTTGCCCTCAAGAAAAGTGGTGCTTGGTCTGACTTTACTTCAGAGGGTGTTTGGTATTTTCTCACTATGAAAAGTGTTTTCTGTCAAGGTGGATTGTACTATATTTTTAAATATCACTGAACAGCTTAGAAAGTTTTTCTTGACACTGTAAATGTTCATCATTTAGAAGCAAAAAGGAAGGGGACTGAGTTTTAGTTTTAAATGGTGTGAATCTAAAATACTGGATTGTCCAGACTGATATTCATCAGAACAGTTTCCTCCTTACTGTAACCGCAATTAACACTGAGATGATCAGCAGAGGAATTTGTGTATTTTCTTATTGTCGTGGTTTTACCCCAGCCAGCGGCTGAGCACCACGCAGACGCTTGCTTAGTCCCTCTAACTGGAAAGAGGGAGAGAATCAGAAGAGTGAAAGTGAGAAAACTCGTAGGTTTGGATACAAGAGTTTAATAAGTGAAGCAAAAGCCACGTGCACGAGCAAAGCAAACCAAGGAATTCATTCCCCACTGCCCACGGCAGGCAGGGGTTCAGCCATCCGCAGGGCAGCAGGGCTCCGTCACGCATAATGGTGACTTGGGAAGACAAACGCCATCACTCTGAACGCTGAGGTCCCCCCTTCCTCTTCCCCCCAGCCCCTTACAAACCGAGCATGACTCCATATGGTATGGAATGTCCCTTTGGTCAGTGGGGGTCAGCTGCCCTGTCTGTCCCCTCCCAACTCCCCGCACACCCCCCGCCATCCCGCCGGCGGGGCGGTGCGACAAGGAGCAAAGGCTTTGGCTCTGTGTGAGCATCGCTCAGCAACAGCAAAAACATCTCTGCACTATCAGCGCTGCTTCCAGCACAAACCCAAAACACAGCCCCATGCTGGCTGCTGTGAAGAAAATTAACTCTCTCTCAGCTGAAACCAGGACACCCATAAAGCTGGACTGATACAATGAAAAACTATGATGGGTCCTATCTCTGCAATATCCGGGGTCCTGTATCCATAAGAAAATTGGACACAGCTGTTACATATTTTTATGTTAATGATGTACTGACTCTGTATTAAAAATTAGAACTCTCTTCACTCTTATATGAGTTTAGATGTAGCCTTTGAAAAAGACTAGAATGAGATGTATATGAGTCTAGGATATTCCACCAGCTTGTGGTTTAATTTTTAAAGTAAATTTCTTAATTTATGCTAAATATCCATCATATGCTACTGTATATATGACCTGTGACACAAACTCATTACAGTGTTCTCTCATACATTTCCAAAAAGAGGGAAAAAAGCGATTTTAACTTGATCATTTTCTCATTTATCTTATATTTATGCAGTTATATCAGTCTGTTTATTCAACACATGAACTACACCTATACTACATACATCCACTGATAGTGCTATTTATTTCCAACAGATACAACAACTTATTCTTTGCATAGTCTTGAAATGATCATCGGAAAGAAAATAAGTGACTCTATACTGAATATTTTTTGAACTGATTTAGAAATTCCCTGATGCATCTTCTTTCACGGAATTGGAATAAAGATGCATTTTTACAGATAAATCTGAGCAGTTCACTTTGGCTCAGATCTAAGCACTGAGCTGCAAAAACCAGTACACAGTGCTTATGATATTTAACATAAGATATGTAATAGCAACCGTAATTGAGTTAGTTTATTTTATCCTAGATGTGGGACAAAATACAACTAACACCGTGGATACTCTTCCTCTGCATCTGAGAATAGGTTAGGGCAGTAAAATACACTATGTGTGTCTCATCCAAACTAAATTATAGAAAAAATGGGATACGATTAAAACAGATATGTATCATTTCCAAATGAGTTTATGAGGAACAAATGATCCTTCCCCCTTTTAAATATATGTGGGTTTTTTAGTATAAATCTGCACGTTTGGCAGGATATGTGCTTTCCTACTCTAAAGCTCATGCCTCATGGCTTATCTTTGATAGTGAGCAGAAGCCAAGGTGCATTCTTCTGTACTTCAACAACATGCACAATAGGCATGCCACCAAAACTTATAGGATAAAGAAACAATGCTTTCTTTTAGCCGTCTGTCTCTGCACATCACTTTCTTTACTATTATTAAAATCTGGTTTCAGGGCTTCATAAGAAATAATGTTAGGTAACGTTAATAACCATATTTAATCAGATGATTTAAGACTCAGTTTGGAGTTAGATTTCAGTTAGCTTAAAACAAGTGGAGGCATGCATGTGTCAGAGAGAAGGGTGGGAGCTGAAGGTTATTTACTTTGCTTTGCTTGACGGGCTACTAAGGGAGAGGGAGATGAACCTCCCCAGCTCTGTTATATAAAGTGTTTGCTTTCTCTTCCGACTTGCCCCCCGCCTCTGTGCCCACCCCCCAAAAAACCCCACTCTCCCCCGACAGACATGGAAGTTACAGCCAGTGCTAATTTAGATAACATCTAAAGCCTTGCCTGACAAGATAAATTCAAATTATGAAGCAATCCCTTCACATAGAAAGGCCTTGTTAGTTAGATTAGTGGTGGATTGGTGCGGTGTGACAGCTTGTTTGCTAAAGGTGAGCTATCTGCATTTCCAATGCAGGCAAGCCACATCATCATTTAAAGAAAAAATAAAGATGTCATTTCTCTTATTTGTCACAGAGTTCATGTAATATTCCTTCTCAGTTTTCTTCATTGTTGACTTCTTAGGAAAATAGCAGCAACTGTGTACCTTGGAGTGAGACACCTAATTTTGTTATGGATGAACACAGTGTTGTGACAAAACAGTGGCACAGCTGTCATAACAGCTGTCACACATTAATCATGACAGTGACAAATAGCATAATTACTTTATCTGGAATGTCTAGCATGCACACTCAGTATGCACCACTGCAGCATAAGCATATCAAGCATGGTTTAATTAAAAGACATCAATACAGGTTAGTTAGACATGGTCTTGGAGACACTGATACAAAATGAAAATAAAATTATTTATTGGTTCCTTTTTAAGGACACTCAAAGACCAATTACTTAGTTGACAAGGTAATTTGAACCTCTTTTCCTAATCAGTCCCTTTGATGCCAGTTCTGCACGGTGAATTGAACTACTGGCATGCAAGTGTTTCTGAACCAAAACCTCAGCTATGTACCGTGTTCAATAGCTATCCTTTCTTCCAAGATGGCTTAAATGTTCACATCTGTCCCACATCCTTTGATTGCACAAAATGTAGCAAAATAACAAGCTTCATTGTGTGCTGCTGGGTAAAACTTTTCTCTCCCACAGACTCTCCAATGGAGAGAGAATAGTGAAGCTTGTGACACAATATGTGCTTTGGGTTCTGTGATTGCACTGACCAAGGCTTAGGTATTACGTGGCAAGAGCCCATATAAAAATAACTACCACTGAAAAAGGCATATCCAGCTCAGGGTCTAATTTCAAACATCTCAAACCATTAAGAGGTAAAGTTTTTGTTACAGGACCCTATCCGGCTTAAAGTTTCTTTACTTTAGCATCGCTCTCTGGGTCTGCATATGTATGCAAGTTTGCAGCTGTTTTGTTTAGGCTTTTCTGAAGATAAAATAAACCCACAAAATACTGTTGCCAATGCTCATTTCATACAGCAAATTCCACTGGTAATTACCAACTCATAGTGCTTTTACTTTTTGCTCTACATTTGTTAAGTTCTGCAACTCATTGAATTCAGTTATTGAATTTCTAGGGGCAGTTCATGAATTGTACTGAAGCCGACTCAATGAAATATTAATGAATCAATTTCCATAGACATGGATTCATTATCTCACTGGATGGCATCACAAAACACAGTCCTGCAGGCAGTATCCTTCCACCTGCCTGCCAGAGAATTTCATTTTATTATGCAATTTTTAAAGACCACACTCCGACTTCTTGATAAGTTTACACCAGTGGCTTTTCAATCTCTTGCTCCAAGATAAAATTAAGGAGGAAACATTGTAATATTATTTAGGTGAACCTCAGTAATCCATCAAATGTGATTTCCTATTCACCAGCAAAGCAAGATTGTCAGTGATGTGTTACGGATCACAAGAAACAAAGATTTTTCAAACACAAGAAATTCTTTCAAAATATGAGAGGCGGTTTTTGTGGATTTTTATTTTTTTTAATTAAGAGCTATAAAGGGAAAAATGGCAAATAATTTTAGTAATTGGTTTCTGGGTGTAGAAAATTTACATTAATGAATCCAGGTTTTAATGACTGGATTTAAGATATTTATGCTTCTGCACAGAAGCTATGTGGAGCTGTCTCCAAAAATGCACATCACATCTTGAAACTATATCAGCCATATACATTTTTAAGACACCCCATGGTTACCCTCTCATGGTTTGCATAATTACTCGTCTGTTCTTTAATAAGCACACATCTACCAAACGAACTGCTTGCACCTGATTCTTCTCTTACATGCTTCAGGTAGGTAACCAAAATTATTGTACTGACTTCTAGTTTAACCATGGATGAAAGAGAACTGGCTCATCTCCTCTGGCATGCTGGATTTGGTGAACCAGCACATGAGCTTCTGCCAGGCTCATAAAGCAGACACCTCACCATCAGGATAAACTGCTTTCATTAAGTTTGAGTTCAGTGGAGTTAAAACATTGGACTCCTGTCTAAATTCCCTGCAGAACCTTAATTTTTAGGGCATTCTTTGGCATAATCAATTGCAAGCTAGAAGATGAAATTCCAAAATCCTTCCTTGCTTGCCCAGCATGAGAGTTAATGACAGAAGTCTTTATTCTTCCTCTATTTGTGTTCATCAGATACCTCAAAGAAGCACTTTTTCCCTAACAATGGGAACCAGCAGGCTTTTGGTGTGAAAATTAGCAGCTGCCGATTGTATTTATCTCTTTGACTAAGAGGTTTATTATTTATCTTCCCTGTTGCAGTGCCCATGTGGCAGCACTGATATTGAGCAGCTGGACAGATTGCACCCTGGAGCCACATCTGCAGCTATATAGATCAACACCACTTTCATTGCCTCAGTGCTGGAGAAGTTTATCTTCTGTCAGCTAGATTTACTATCTACTTCATGAATTGTTAAGGGTTTTCCCTTCCTCTCCTCCAATTTGATTTTCAAAGCATGTTAGTGTAATCTGGTACTGATTGTTAACAGCTGATTAGTTAAGCATTTGCTTACCTTTTTTTTTACTAAATAATAGGGATTTCCAGTTGGGTTTACAAAGATGAATCTCGAATGGTGAAGAGAATAAACAGCAGTTGTCCGTGAAGCTGGGAAATGGCAGTAAAGGACTGCGAGCTATAAAACAATAAGAAATACCCAATGCATGAGTGCTTCATGGATCATAGCTGTTTCAGTCATTTATTAGTGTTCTTATACCAGGCAGTAATTACTCACATTAGCCCTTCTTTCCTGAGAAAGTTAAACCTTAGATAATTTGCTTTCCACCAAGAACAATAAAAAATGCATTCTGATGCCAGTAGCAATCATATTCTAGTGAGAATCATAGAATGGTTTGGGTTGGAAGGGACCACAAGGATCATCTAGTTCCAATCCCCTGCCATGGGCAGGGACCCCCTCCACTAGACCAGATTGCCCAAAGCCCCATCCAACCTAGCCTTGAACACTTCCAGGGATGGGCCTTCCACAACTTCCCTGGGCAACCTGTTCCAGTACCTCACCACCCTCACAGTAAAGAATTTCTTTCTAATGTCCAAACTAAATCCCTCCTCTTTTAGTTTATACCCATTACCCCATGTCCTGTTAATACACTCCCTAAGAAACAGCCCCTCGCCAGCTTTTCTGTAGGTCCCCTTCAGGTATTGGAAGGCCACGATTAGGTCTCCCCAGAGCCTTCTCTTCTCCAGGCTGAACAACCCCAATTCCTTCAGCCTGTCCTCATAAGACAGGTGTTCCAGCCCTTTGATCATCTTCATGGGCCTTCTTTGGACTCACTCCAGCAGCTCCACTTCTTTCCTGTACTGGGGACCTCAGAGCTGGACACAGTACTCCAGGTGGTGTCTTAAAATTAGAGTGGAGTAGAGGGGGAGAATCACCTCCCTCGTCCTCCTGGCCACACTGTTTCTGATGCAGCCCAAGACATGGTTGGCTTTCTGGGCTGCCAGCGCACACTGCAGGCTCATGTTGAGCTTTTCATCAACCAGCACCCCCAAGTCCTTCTTCTCAGGGCTGCTCTCAATTCATTCTCCATCCAGCCTGTAGTTGTACTTGGGATTGCACCAACCCACATGTAGGATCTTGCCCTTGGCCTTGCTGAATTTCATGCAGTTTGCACGGGCCCATCTCTTAAGCCTGTCAAGGTCCTTCTGGGTGGTATACCTTCCCTCCAGCTTGTCAACTGCACCACACAGCTTGGTGTCGTTGGCAAACTTGCTGAAGGTGCGCTTAATTCCATTGTCCATGTTAAACAGTGCCGGCCCCAGTACTGACCCCTGAGGAACGCCACTTGTCACTGATGTCCACTTGGACATTGAGCCATTGACCAGAACTCTCTGAGTGCAGCCAACCAGCCAGTTCCTTATCCAGTGAGTGGTCCATCCGTCAGATCCATGTCTCTCCAATTTAGAAACAAGGCTGTTGTGCGGGACAGTGTCAAATGCTTTGGATAAGCCCAGGTAAACAATGTCAGTTGTCTTTCCCTTGTCCACTGATGCTGTGACTCCATTGTAGAAGGCCATCAGATTTGTCAGGCATGATTTGCCCTTTGTGAAGCCATGTTGACTGTCATCAATCACCTCCTTACTTTCCATGCCCCTGAGCATAGTTTGCAGGAGGATCTGCTCCATGATCTTGCCTGACACAGAGGCGAGGCTGACCTGCTTATAGTTCCCCTCGTCTTCCTTCTTTCCCTTCTTGAAAGTGAGGGTTATGTTTCCCCCTTTCCGGTCAGTGGGAACTTCACTGGACTGCCACAACTTCTCAAATACGATGGACAATGGTCTGGCCACTTCATCTGCCAGTTCCCTCCGGACCCGTGGATGCAGCTTGTCAGGTCCCATGGATTTGTGCACCTTCAAGTTCCTTATGTATTCTCAAACTTGACCTTCTCCTACAGTGGGCAGTTCCTCATTCTCCCAGTCCCTGCCTTTGCCTTCTGTGATTTGTGCAGTGTGGCTAGATCCCTTGTCAGTGAAGACTGAGGCAAAGAATTCATTGAGTTCCTCAGCCTTCTCTGTATCCTGGGTGACCTGGTCGCCTGTTTGAATTTGAAGGACACTCACATTTTCCCTAGTCTTCC
>VWZZ01003262.1:0-10856 GCA_013399095.1 Psophia crepitans
CTCTTCCAAACTTAATGATTCTAAGTGTTCTAAGTGTTCAATTGTGCTGTTCATTTGTTTTGTATATTTTTACCTTTATTCTTCTCTGCCTTTTCTGTCCTATTAAACTGTCTATATCTCAACCCACAAGTTTTACCTTTTTCTTTTCAATTCTCTCCCCACCACTGGGAGTGAACAGTTGCACTGTTGTCTTAGCTGCTTGCCAGGTTAAACCATGACACTGAACCTATAAGCATCACAGAACACCCAAATCAGTGCCAACACCAGCGCTGTGAAGGACAAAGAAATGACAGGACTACTACAAAACTGATGGCAATAGCCAATAGCGATGGCTGATACCAAAGACAGACTTAATTCAAACAAAGTGGGAAATTTAATTCCAAACCTGATAATGTACGTAGGCAAGAGGAAAAGAGGGCCCAAGACTGCAAAATTACTCTCAGAAGAGACAGAGATGACTGAGGCTGCAATAGCAGCCCCTTTACAAGCCAAATCACCCTGGAGCTCCAAGCTGGATTTTGCTTCTATACCTAACCCTAGGAATGAGATGAGTCTCAGATCTAGACCCTAACCATAACCTGGACAAAAGATTTCTTGGGGGGGCATCTGGTGTGTCTTCCAGCAGCCTTCCCCTTCCCTCAGATACGCCTTTGCAGCCTTGCTCCAACAGAAGCTCTAGGATTTGCCTCTCAAAGCATAAGGATGGGCAAAGTCAGAGCATTAAGAGAAATGCCAGCCAGCTTGGGAATGAGGAATGTCCTTGAAAAGTGCAGCCAGCCTATGAGACAGCTGGGTACCTAGAAACATCCTAAGATACCATCAATAAGTCCAAAACCCAAGAAACTGACAGCAACTTATCTTAAAGTAGAAATAGTCCAGGAAAATAAAAATCTGTCTGAAAGAAAAACCATCTATTGGCTGTTACAGGAAAAAGACATTAACAGCATCTATTGACTGCTTGACAGAGTGGTGTCCTACACCCTCTTACATCTCTATGATGCAAGGAAAACAATTTTTATCCAAAGTAGTTTTTCCTGAGAACTTTCAGTGCTCAAGTGGTGCCCAGTGACAGGATGACATCAGTATCAAACTAAAACACAGGAAATGCCATTTAAACACAAGAAATTTACTGGGAGGTGGTCAAACACAGCAACAGGCTGCCCAGGAAGTCCTGGGTTTTGAACACCTCCATGGACTGAATTGGCATGGGCCTGACCAAGCTGACCTAAGTGACCCTGCTCTGAACAGAAGTTGTACTAGACAGTCTTCAGAAGTCCATGCCAACCTCAGCTCTTCTGTGATTCAGAGATTAATTGCTGTTGAATATTGACTTGGTAAAGACTGAACTTAGTGTATAAAACTCAAAGGTCAAAAAACCAGCAGCTTCCAGGTCCATTTTACACACGGATAAAACCTTAAGCTTAATGAAAAAAATCAGCTGAAGTCACAATGCCACATGGTCTGGTTAGATGTGTGGGAATTAGTTGTCACAACTGGATAAATATTTAATAGAGTACCAGAGAAAGGTTAAAAACATACAACCTTCATAACAATTTCCTTTTTTTCTGCATGTAAAAGAAGTCAATATCAGGTTCTGTAAACCTAAAAAACCAGAAGTAACAGTTCAACTGTCACAAGAGGTCAGGTCACAATATTTACAGTTCTGACACATGAAACATGCCAATATGAGCAATTGTTTTTACTTTCTGGCTGCCCCATAAATTTCACAAAACCAATCAAATTTAGAATGAAGATTAGCAGGAGAGGGGCAGTCTAATCCCCCTCTCCCCAGCTCCTAGTCCTGTCTGGACAAAGACAAATGCAAACTGTGCTGACAACTGCACACAGGAGTTCTGCTCTGTGTATTCCAAGATGATATGAAACAAGAGATGGAAATCTTGCCATCACAAGCTGGTTTCAGAAAGACAGTCTAACTGGGAATTTTGCCCAGCCACTAGTCATACTGTCACGTGCATTGTAGGTTTTACTACCATTTATTCACAGAAAAAGCAAAACTGCCTATGATTAAGTAATCTATTAGCTGTCCAGAAGCTCTGTGCCATCTAACATAATCACATTGACAGATGGCTGGAATCTCAGCATGTTTCATTAAGACTCCCAACTTCAACAAAGCAACAGCTTATCATCTGTGGTCTGCCACTGAACAGAAGGGAAAACACAGCATCATAGGATAATTCAGATTGGATGCCTCAGTCTACAGTCCAAGCTCTTGCTCCAAGCAGTCAGCTCTGAGATTAAGGCCAGGTTGGTCAGGGCTTTATCCAGTCAAGTTTTCCAAAGCATCCAAAACCACAGACTATCAACCTCTTCATGCAACCTGCTGTGTTGCTTGACTTGTCTCCTCCTTGAAACAGTTTTTCCTCATATCCAGTCTAAACCTCTCATTTCAGTTTATGCCTGCTGTCATTCATCCTCCCACCATAAACCACTAAAGAGCCTAGCTCCATCTTCTCAAAGATATTGGCTCTTAGATCCCCCCTAAGCTGTCTTCTCTAGGCTGAGAACATTCCTTCAGCCTCTCCTCACCAGGTAGGTCCTCCTAGCCCTTGACCATGTTGATGGCCTAATGCTGAAGAGATTCCACTTATATGGACATGCTCATTAAGTCTCTGCTATGTGTTCACAGTCCTACCTGTAACACAAACTGAGATAACTACTTCATACAGCAAAGGCACAATAACCAAATAGGAGGATCCAGGCAAACATCACAATTTCTATTCCAGATGTAAAAGGCAGAAGAGAAATCGATTATGTGAGAACAGGTATAGGCAATCAATAGAAAAATAAAGAATAGCTCATTCAGCCACATTTCTAAGGAACAGGAGTAAAAAATATCAAATTAGTCATATTATGCAGCAATAGCTTTTCAGCCTCATGTCCTCATAAATCTTTGCTTCTGGACACCAAAGTAGCCTTTGAGGTTTCGGGGCTGCATTTTGCCATTAGGAACTCCAGGGTAATTATTCCTTATTCCTAACCTATAAGCCCCAGAATCTTTCTGAAGAAGGCATTTTACCATGCTTCAACTGTGTTGCTCAAACAGTACGAAACAGGAATTTTCTTCAGTACAAGAAAACCACTAGCTGGGAATGAGATTGAAACCACCGACTGCTTTGGTTGGGTCTGCCAGCCTGGTATATGCATCATTTTCAAGAGGAAAAACAAGAATAGTTTAGTCAAGTATAGATAATGCTCAGTGGACACCTAGTGGTAATCCTCCGTAAGATTGAAAAAAATGCTGCATTCTCAGTAGTTAAACCCAGGTATCAGCCTCATAAGAAAAATGTTGCAGACAGTTATTGCCTCTTCACAGAGGGTAAAATGAAAGAAAAAAAATCAAAGGTCAAGGAAGAATGGAATTGGCAGTGATGTTCTGCTTGGTGAGATGGGAGCGCTCACTGGGAATAAAACAGCACAGCTTCCAGAAGACTTAAGAGCAGCTGGTCATAGTAGTCCTCTATAAAAGAAAAGGAAGACCCAGTATCATTTAGATTAAAGTTTGTTGAGACTCCCACTTGCATACTGTCAGAACCAGACATGCTAGACCAAATCCATGTCATATATGAATCAGCCTTATAAAGGTCAATAACCTGCATTTATTGTGACTTGAAAATTCCAAGCTAGTCAGCTACCGTAAGTGTACAGGTTAGTTCATGCACACTGTTTAGTCAACACTACTTCTCCCAAAGAGGAATACAATAGGAAAACATGGGAACTATTACCACTACCAGCTCCCTCCAGGTCTGACAGCAGAGGACTAAAATCATGCACAACTCTCCTGAAAACATTAAGCCAAGATAAAATAGTCATCAAGATTAATTCTATGAATTTGATTGCAAGATTATTAGGCTAGTGTTTATGAATATGTTGAATAGAGCCCATTGCTCCTGCGAGCTCCTACATCTGAGGACAGTAAGGAGCCACAGTGCAGAACAGAAATCAATCAGTCCCATTATCTGCACTCCCTCATCCCACAGCCTGTATACTGCCTCGCTTCACCCCATGCTCTCATGTGCAGGCAGCATCAAAACTTTTTTGCATGTTTTCTGAATTCCTATCCCAATCAACTACTCCATGGAGTTTAAACAAAATTCAATTACAATAGACTCAAATCATCGCATCCACTTAGGAAGTTTCTGTATGGCTCAATGCATCCTTCATTCATGCATCACATTACACTAATTCCAAGAAAGCATAATAATATTCATCATACACTGGATGATGAGGCCGTGGAAATCATTATATTAGATCAGAAGACTGGCTGACCTGAAGTTATAGCCTGTAGCCAGCAAGAAATGCTTCAGAGAAGAGAGCAAAGTGCCTTGAGTGAAACAAGATTTATTTCACAAATCTTTAGACTCCAAAAGCAGCTTAACTACTTTAGCTCTGGGAATTCTGAGGAATATCCTGTGCTCCTTTGCCTTGCAGTGCAAATGTGTAGTAGAGTCAGTAAGTGCTATAGACCCACCAGGGTATGGTGAAGCCATTATTTCCTTTTCATTCACATCACATATCCTGCCTTTCAGTGTAGGGCTAGAGTAATGGCTGTACTTAAGCAAATGAAAATAGGTCACATGCAGATAAATAGGAGAGCATCCTGCAGGAGCTGTTGTGTGGCAACAACACAGGCCACACTGTTGGAAAGAGTGACAGAAGAGCAGAAAGACTCAGAGCACTGAGTCACTGCGTGGGTAGGTACTGAGTTACAGAAACTTACATAAAGAAAATAGTTGTTTAGTGTTCAGCACCAAGTAACAGTGAATACTATTACAATCTGGAAGAATAGATATTTTTGCTTAGTAGATTTAAGATTGATTGCAAAAGTCTTTGTGTGTCTTCATTATTGCTAGCACTCATGGAGGTTTTTTTGCTCTGCACTGACTGCTTTGTGACAAAACCCTGCCCAAATGTATGAGTCCAATAAACATAGCATCATGGTAAGAAGATTCCTTGCTGCTTTGCTAAGGCAGATGCTATGTTACTGCTTATGACACTGCCACCAATGTCTAAGCCACACCCCAGGCTGCACTGACTCAGTGAATAAAATACACAGAAGATTCTGGCCACCATTTAATCTTCAATTTAGATGTTTACATTATTATTCAGGTATCAGACTGCCCTTAGGAAATATGTTGTCCTCTTCAGGGGACCTCACCTCCAATTCCTTGGTTCTCTACCAGGCCACTGCAAGGTGCACACCAGTTTCCCAGAGTGCCTACTTGGGGCACCTTTATCAGCCCCCCTCTGAAAGGAAACAGCTCTGAGGATGAGATGATGCACACAGGTCACAGCCCTGACATGCACTTTGCATGCAACCACATCAGAGGCACAGCCACATTACAGCTTGCTCCAGTCCTCCAAAGGGATCTTGGATTGCCTCAAGTCTCAACACACCTTCCTGACACATCACTGCAGCCAGGCACCACACATTTGCCACACAACTGCAAAACATTCAGATGAAACATCAACCAGAAGTTATCTGCAGGAACCATAACTTCACATCCCTCTGGAGCAAGTGACCCATGTGGACCTCCAGATTCATGACTGATGTACAAATTCAAATATTTTGAAGGAAATTTCATTGTGGCTGCCCAAAGCCAGTTAGTTGTTTTTGAGAAAGTTTAGTTCTTTTTTTAAACACTGCAGAAAATTCCAGTCACACTGAAGCATAAGTGCTAAGAGTAACAAAAACCACTGGGATAATTGTTTGAAGCTAGTAAGCCTCACACCAACTGTAACACAATATTAAAGCATCAAGTGGCAAAGCACTTCCACTACACGAGGCCCTAGCTGTATAGTAAAGTATCAGAGTGCACTAAATATTTATTCAAGGAAAAGGAGGTTCTAAGCATATACTTTAAAGAGTCTGTGATTTTTACACTCAAATGAAAGGTAGCTTTGCTAGTCTTTGTCACAGAATCACAGAATCACAAGGGTTGGAAGGGACCTCGAAAGATCATCTAGTCCAACCCCCCCCCGCCAAGGCAGGGCCACCTAGAGCACATCACTCAGGAACACATCCAGTCGGGTTTTGAATGTCTCCAGAGAAGGAGACTCCACAACCTCTCTGGGCAGCCTGTTCCAGTGCTCTGTCCAGAGTTCATCTACTGTATTCATGGTACCATTTTACAGGCTTTTAACAGCCTGATGGGGGCAAAAGTACTATTAAATTCCAAATCAGACAGACAATTCTCATTTTAGGGAAACAGTTACATCACCTTAGTGATGCAATTTTCTTTTAGCCTGCATTGGATGTTATGTTTTCCTGGTATATCCTCTGACTCTCCCGTTTATAGTTTCTGCAAGATGCCTCAGATTCATTCAATTATCAATGCCATCTTTCAAGACTTAGGATACATGGCTGTTATTGCTTCTGTTGACACCTATGAAATAATATCCAGGAAATGACAAGGTCTTTGAGCAGTTACAATGAGGTACAATGACTAGTCAGGCTACAATGAAAACCAGCGTACAGGTTACATGATGCTCTGCCTACAGAAGCCCACAACTTCTGCGAAGCTACGTGACAAAGTCAAGAAGTTGCAGTCACCACCACACACAGTGGCAGAAACATTACACCAAGTACTTTCTGGTACTCCCATTCCCCAAAGTCCTCTCTAGGCAGCGAGAAGGGTTAGAAACAAGGTGAGGGGCCACCAAGCAAATACATATAAAGGATGGCTAGAATCAGCTACTTTAGATGTGTACACAGTGCCTCTGTTGAACAGAGGGGACAGAAACACTTCAGTGCTAAGTGTCACAGGGTGCACTGGCTGAGGAAGAAGTGCAGCAGGCTCTCAGAAGGTGGAGGTAAGACCTGGCATGGCATGCAGGTTGGAGTCACAGCCAAAGAACAGGACCAGAGAAACACAAGACAGGCCCTGCAGAGGGACAAGACTTCCCAGAAGTAGGCTGACACTTCTTCAGCCTGGCTTAGTGGCTGAGCTCTCAGAGGCAAACCTTTCCTGTCAAAGACAGAATGAGGAAGAAACAGAAACCAGAGTAGTACTTCCTCATGTTATACATGTAACACCTTAAACTTAAGCAGCCCAGGGGTATGGCTCCAACATGAACAGCTACAGATTGGTCCATGACAGCCCATTTCACAAGAAAAATTAAATTCAAGCTCACATGCAAAAAAAAAATCTCTCCACCACTCTAGGCTCCCTGATTGTTTCAGATGTGGCTTAATCTACAAAAAGATTAGGGAAATGACTACTTGCTTCTTACAGGAAATTACCCATCCGACAAAGAAGAGACAACATTTCTTGGTTTCTTCTGTTATATTGAGAAACATTTACATCTGCAGTGGTTAAGGTCTTTTCAGCAAATGGCCAGCTGTACCTTAGCCATCCTGTTACAGTCCCACTTCAAATTCTGGATCAGACATTCAGCCACATCCATGCATTGCCAAGAAGATGAATCTGCCTGACACCTGGATTCCAGCTGAACAAGCTTTCACCAGATGCACTACCAATGTGACTACTCCCATCCCTAAAGAGTCCCCCCAGAGGCAATCAGTCCAAAAAGGCAGGAGAGAGTCACCAGCTACAATGAAAACTGGGGTAAGTCAGAGTAGCAAGAGTAGTTTTCTAACACACCAGGTGGGAATTTACTGAGCATGACTGTGGTATGAGCACAGCCATCCCTGAGAACTTGGCCTGACAACCTGGTGACCTTCTAGGAGGGACTCAGCCTGGCCATCCCAGAAGCTACAAAAAGGCAGAGGCCAGCAGAATTTGTCTTGCTGCACATTGAGTCAGAACTGCAAGACACCTACCAGCTTCAGGAAGCCCCAAGCTTACCAAGGAACCTTTGGCCCAGCAAGCTAAGCTCCTCAGGATGGTATAAGAGTGACCACATATGTACATGCATACCTGACCATCTTCCCTAAGTGCTATATCTTGTTCTCTTCTTCATCAGTCAGCTCAACTGATCAATAAAGCTCACCTGAACATAGATTGTACCTGACTGGTTACTACCTTGGGTAAGAATCCTACTAAAAGTCAAAAACAACATAGCTACATAACTGCAGCTGATCACTCCAAATTGAAAATCACACCTATTCATAATTCAACATGCCAAAAAGCAGCACAACCCCCTACGGGTAGTGTTCATCAATTCAATGAAGCCATCAGTTTCACATCCTCTGGGTTCTTTGGCAAAAAAGACTGGTTGCCAACTAATAGAACTAATTCTGCACACAGACAAAACTCTTGCTCCTCACATGGAATTGAAGGAACTCATGGAATCAATTACTATTAAGACTAGCTTTAAATGAAGAACCACCAACACCACCACAGACTCATTACTCTGCCAGTGAGAGGCCATCAGCAGTGGATTCCTCCATGGACAAAACAGATCCACAACCCTAGCCTTGGTTGGCAGTCTTGTCCTGAGAAGTGACTCATGGGAACAAATAGGAGGAATACCTGTCACAGAAATCTCCTGTGAAAACACTGGTTCACAAACCCAGATGAAGCATCATGACATCTGCCAAACCCAGCCATAATGCCTACCCAATCAATAACTGCCATCCTTGTATGGTGTCCAACATCCTCAGTATAAGCATCCAGGCAACTTTAAAAAATATATCTAACTAAAAATTGACCCGTGAGTAGCAACTGCTAAGCCAGAATTACTGACAAAACTGGAATCTCAGCTTTCTAATATCAAAAAAGTTCTGTTAAAACCTCTCCAAAAACTCACGATTTTATACATCTTTGCAATCCCAAGTCTTGTATAACTAGCAGATGGAAGGTCCATATCCTCAAATTCGGAATATTATCAAAAGTGCTGTTAAAGGACAGTTATACTTCCCAACTGTGGCATGTTGACCCTGGCTGAAGTCCAGGTGCCCACCAAAACCACTCTATCACTCCCCCTCCTTAACTAGACAGGGGAGAAAAGGTGTAATGAACAGCTCACAGGTCAAGATAAGGCTAGGGAGAGCTTGTTCACTAATTATCAACCCAGACAAAACAGACCAAAGGAATTCATCTAATTTATTACCAAGCAAACAGAGCAGTGAGAACTAAGACCAAATCTTACCACACCTCCCCCCACCCCCCTTCTTACCTTCACTCCCAATCTCTCCCTNCCCAGGCTCACCTTCACTCCTGACCTCTCCCTGCTCCCCCCCCAGCAGCACAGGGATGGGGATTACAGTCAGTTGATCGTGTTTTCTCTGCTGCTTCTTCCTCAGGCAGAGGACTCTTACCCTGCACCAACATGGGGTCCATCTCACAGGGGACAGTCCTCCATGAACTGCTCGCATGGGTCTCTCCCACAGGTGCAGACCTTCAAGAGCAAACTGCTCCAGCATGGGTCCCTCACCAGGTCACAAGTCCTGCCAGCAAACCTGCTCTGGCATGGGCTTCCCACAGGGACACCTGAAGGAGGCTGTGACTCCACTTGCTCCGACATGGGGTCCCCCACAGGCTGCAGGTGAAATCTCTACACCCCATCACCCCTCCTCCATGGGCTGCAGGTGGACAGCCTGCCTCACCATGGTCTTCACCATGGGCCACAGGAGAATCTCTGCTCTGGCACCTGGAGCATCTCGTCCCCCTCCTCCTTCCCTGACCTTGGCATCTGCAGAGTTTCTCGCATCTTATCACTCCTTTCTCTGGCTGCAAAAGCTCCCGTGGTTGTTTTATTTCCTTCTTAGCTCTGTTATCCCAGAGGTGCTACCACTGTCACTGATCAGCTTGGCCTTGGCCAGCGGCAGGTCCATCTTGCAGCCAGCTGGCATTGGGTCTATCAGACACAGGGGAAGCTTCCCTGTGTAAGCATCGCTCAGCAATTGCTAAAACATCTCTATTATCAACACTGCTTCCAGCACAAATCCAAGACACAGCCCCATACCAGCTACTAAAAAGAAAATTAAGTCTTTCTCAGCCAACACCAGCGCATGGCCCTTTGTTGTGGTCTTCATGGTTAGGTAGGACAAACCATCCACACTTTCTGACACAGCATTAGAAAGACAACAGAAATATAAGAACAAAATATTAGAGGTGCTCCAGAGGTAAAGTCCTTTGCCACTTTTCCCATGCTCAGATAAGCAAGCCATCTGGACAACTACATCTTGAGCTCAACCTCTCTGCCAGTCTCAAGACTTTTCAGTCTACAATCCCTAATCACTTCTACAGATACTGATCTTTTCACCAGAGTTTCCTAGTAAAATCTAGGAAACTTATACAATAAAGACACTTACTGGGACCATCTTGTTCTTTCCATTCTCCTCAGGTCTAACACACTGCAGGAGACTTTTGGCAAACTCTCCCAGACTCACGGAGACTTAGCAGAAGTCAGCATCCCCTCCAACCAGTCCTCCAGGGAACTACCACCTGCAAAGGAATGAAGCTTGGGAGCCACATTGCAATGTTTGGGCTTGAGATGCCTGAATCTCAAGAAACTGATTCCTTTATTTATTCAGCCATCTCAAACACCAGCACAGTTTCTTATTCTTTACCAACACAAGTGGAAAGAGCAAACATTAACCCAGGCCCCAGGCTGTCTAGCTCACAAACCTACAATTGCTACAAATTGTTTACTCAAGGAGCTGCAAATGATCTGGAATAGTGTGCCAGCTGTACACAACAGGATGGAACATGCAGGGAGACTGCAACTATCCAACATTTACTATGAAGGTGGGTAGAAGATACTACTGAAGATCTGACATCTGTGGTTTCAGGCAAGATTATGCAGCAGGCACTAAAAAGGCTGTGCTGGGTTGATGCTGGCTGGAGGCCAGGTGCCCACCAAAGCCACTCCATCACTGCCCTCCTCAGCTGGGCACCCCAGAGTGTTGCACAAGCTGGTGGAGCAGCTTG
>VWZZ01003262.1:17194-60936 GCA_013399095.1 Psophia crepitans
GGCGGCGGCGAGGGAGGAACAAGCCCTGAGAAAGCTGGTCGTCCGGCTCCAAAACCTCCAGGAGAGGAAGCGGCTGGAGACGCTGGTGCAAACCCTGAGTGACCTGCTGGAGCTGGCGGCCCGGCAGAGCGGTAAGGCGCGGGCGGCCCGGCCGCCCTGCCCAGCCCTGCCCTGCCCCGCCTGCCGCCGGTCGCTAACGCGGCCTGTCTCTGTCCCCCCACAGCTCCGCGACTCTTCAACGGCAAAAACGTCCATGTGCCCTTACTGCTGGTAGTGGACCTGTACCCGGGAGCGGCGGGCGTGCAGCAGGTAAGGGCGGCTCGGCGCTGAGGAGCCGGCTGCGGGCAGGGGCCGGCTGCGGGGCGGGGCCGGGGCCGCCTTCCCGGCGCTCCCGCTTCGCTCCGTAGGGTGAGCCGAGCACCGCAGTCCTTTGCCGGGATAAAAGTTACCGCTCAAATTGTTGACGTCGTCTTAGCCTGCTCTCCGCCGGCTACTCGATGAAGTGCTGTCGATCTGTACAAGGGCGCTGTATCCGCTTGCTTTTAAATGGACAAGTGTTCCAGTCCTTTGCAGATCCCACTCGCTTCATCTCTGCTCAAACTGCAAAAGGAGGTGAAGTAGAAAATAAAAATTAAGCAGTGTGAATGCTGTATGACAAAAGGCTTCTAAATTACCAGGTATGTTATGTAATGTATTTTTGACGTGTCAATAGTGAATTTTGCCATGGTTAGACAAACTTCTGAAAAGCAGAATTTTATAATACGAGTTCATACATATGTAGCCCTAGCGTAGAGAGTTGTGCTAGCCCAGTTTTTAAGGGGGGGGTGGGTGAATCTTTTTGCTAAGAGGAGGTTCTGCACTGTCAGGCTTTGCTTGGCTGCTCCCGTAGCTTTACATTGGCCCAGTTAGATTAGGTGTGGCACTTGAACAATTTGATGTTGTACTTGTGGTACAGCTGCCAGACTTGTCATATGAAACAGCTCCTTCCTGGCAGGCATATATTAAATTTCTGACTGTGTTATGCTTAAAGGATGTTTATAAGTTTCTGTACAACACAATTTTTTTTTTTAAAAGGCCATGTGTATGATTACAATATTTTTTGGCATCTTTTTTCAATTCAACTAGAATGCAAAACATAAATTTTATGGCAAATGCCTGTTAAATAATAGTATTTTTAAGGTTTTGTTTGTGGGTTTTTTTTTTACCCTAGCTAGAGGTCAATTCATATTAAAATATGAAATTGTACGTGTGTAGTGATTAATCTGGAATAACAGTGATCTCAGGTTTCCTTTGAGGACTAAACATTGCAGCAGTCTGAAGTTTAACTTATTTTACTATTCAGTTGTCAGGTCATTAAGAAATACAGAAGGATGAATCCGCAGTTAGTTTCAGGACAAACCATATTATGTGTATAACAGTTTACAAAACCACTGCCCAGAAGTTTAGACTAGGAAGTAAAAAATATGAAATCCAACCACAACCAGAAGTAGGTCTGAAATGACAGCACAACACTCGCAGAGTGCGTAAGGGAGATAGTGATTGTTTAATTGTCATTTTAACCACGTTAAAATGCCTCACTCTGATTTAATATAGAATTTTAAAATTAGTTTTAATTTTCTCTCTGCCTACGTTTGCAGTTGTACAGTGTTTCAGTTTAGAAGTTTTGGAGCTCCTTTGCGTTACTACATTGTATTAAAGTGTGAAACCCATAGCCAGTGCAAAGCTCAAATCCTGTTCCTCATAAAATGTCGTAGGCAGTTCTTCCTTCACATTCAGTTATGATAGTTACAAACATCCACAGGATGTTGATAGAGTTCTGTCTTCTTGGTTCATTCACTGTGATTCACTTAGTCTTTGTGAAAACACAGTTCTCAATTTATAGCAGTGGTGAAGTAACGTAGTCCTGATTTCAGTGCAGTTTCTTTACTAATGAATTTGCATTTAATAAATGGATTAAACAACCTCTTTTGCTTTTGGCATTGTAATACAATTGACTCACATAAGAGAATAACCGCAGTAAGAGACATAAATGAAGTGAGGATTTTCTTTCTCTCCCGTCCTTAACTGGTTACAAAGCATCATGTTGTGCTGCTGTTCCACTGGCTTGTACAAAGTAAATTTGCTTGATAGGTCAATATTGCAAGTACCAGTGCATGTCAGACTACAGGTATAAACCCTGCAAGCTTCTTTAGAAGTAGGAAGGTACTGGGCTGAAAAGTCAGTAGTGCCTTGAAGTAAAATAGATGCCTTTAAGTAGACGTCTTTAAGTATGGTAGTTTCTTTCTGCAGTTACTCTGTCAATTATTGGAGCAGCTTAGAAACTCTAGAGCAAAATATGTTTACACTTGAGCAGAGAGCAATCGTCAGAGCTTTATTGTCTCACGTAGAAGGTGTGACCTAGCGTAATATACATTCATTGCATGCTAGAAATGAAAAGGGTCTGATTTAAAAATAACAGAGTTTCAGTGCTGCCACCAACTGTTGCTGTGTATAGGGACCTGTTTAAGTGTTTGTAAGAACATCTTTGTTTACTGGGGTTTTTTTTATTTCCCTGTAACCTTTAGGATTTCTATTGTTTCAAAGACCCTCACTTTCTTACGTAATTATTAAAAAGATAATAGGCTTTCTGTTATCTCAGGTTGTGATTTTAATATTTTCATATTGTAAAATAGACCACATGTCAGCAGGTCAGATGTTTTCATTGGTCTCTGGATCCAGAGTTCTTATAAATGTTTGTATTAACAAACTTGGAGTCACAGCAATCCAAGTAAAAATGTTTAGTGGAAATACAAATTTCATAGGAAACAGTTTTAATACAAAAAGGAATTACAAGAACAGTTAGGATGGCATGTGACGAGACTTTTAAAATAAAATCTTTTCTGAGCGATACACAATTAGTGGTCACCTCCACAATGTCTCTGCCACGCAGATTTGAATTTTGTGTCTGACTGTCACTGATAAACTCTGTTTTGACTGGGATACGGAAAATTAGGTAATTAAATACATTCATCTTGGGGAGGACCGATTGTTGCTAAGGCTATTCTTTGCACCTATGTTTAGTCAGGTTGTGGTTACACAGACCAGCCTAATCTTCCTGAATGCTCATAAGTAGTTGGTTTGCGGGCTCAGACAGAGCAAGCCAGCTTGCTGTCCAAGCAAGAGAAGAGCATGGAAAATGGCTCATGGTCAAGCTCAATCTGCAGACATTAAGGATGTAATTGGCTTAAAATATTCAGCTCTGCAAATCTATACTGAAACAGAAACAAACCTACTGCAGACAGTGTGAGCATAGCCCATGTAACCAAGTATGTGAAAGAAAAAAGCAGAATTCCAGTTCTCGGGGAGCTACATCGCCTTTTTCATACTCGCCAAAGCTGTCGAGATTCATAGAATCACAGAATATCTTGAGTTGGAAGGGACCCATAAGGGTCATCGAATCCAGCTCCTGGCACCACACAGGACTGGCTGAATTAGAACATATGACTGAGAGCATCGTCCAGATGCTTCTTGAACTCAGTCAAGCTCAGTGCGGTGACCACCTCCCTGGGGAGCCTGTTCCAGTGCCCGACCACCCTGTCAATGAAGAACCTTTTTCTGATCTCCAACCTAACCCTCCCCTGTCGAAGCTTCATGCCATTCCCTTGGGTTCTGTCGCTGGTCATCAGAGGGAGGATATCAGCGCCTGCCCCTTCCCTTCCCCTTGGGAGGAAGCTGTAGGCTGTGATGAGCTCTCCCCTCAGTCTTCTCTTCTCCAGGCTGAACATCTTCCCCTCTAGACACTTCACTGTCTTAGTTGCCCTCCTTTGGACACTCTCCAATAGTTTTATATCCTTTTTGTACTGTGGCACCCAGAACTGCACACAGGACTTGAGGTGAGGCTGCACCAGCACAGTGTAGAGTCAACAGTCACGTCCCTAGACTTGCTGGCAGTGCCATGCTTGATGCACCCCAGGGTACGGTTGGCCTTCCTGGCAGCCTGGGCACACTGTTGGCTCACGTTCAAGACTATGATTCAAGCCAATGCTGTTTCTGTGGGTGTCTCCACACTACCAGACTTGCGATTTCATGTCTCTAGTCTTGCAGACTGCAGGGTTAGAGGTCATGAACAGTTAAATTTTTCAGGGGTGACCATTTACATTCATGTTGTTGGCTGTCCTGTCTTGACCCCTTTGCTTTACATAACCCTTCTGCCAAAAACTGATCCAGTTACACATATAGTTTTTGAGCCATACTTAGAATATCTTCTGTCTTGATCCTATTCTTAAAGCACGTAGGCCTACTTCCACGGTTTTTTCTTTTTATCTGTATGGCGAAGGAAATTTTTGTGTCTTGGTTTAATTCCTTTTTGTAAAATCTGCTTCATCTTGACTTTTGGCATTTCTTAGTTGACTTCTCTTTCAATATAGTGGTGTTTTCTTGCTTGTCAGTTAATCCTTTGAACAGATTTTGTTTACTGCATCCTCACTGAAGCCCATGCAATCATATCGGCCTGCAGGCATTCAAAAGAGAGCAGATTTCTCCAATACAGAAGACCAAAGAGGAACATTTTGTGGGTTTGACATTATTTAGACATGTTTGAAAGTCAAAGAATTTGCATAGGATAGAGCAGGTAGTTATTAAGAACAAATATACTTGTTTTAGTTCATCTTTCATTCCTTATGATCTCAAAACTTTCACTGCCTTCGTTATGTTTTGAAAGCACACAGTACTGAGGATTGATGGTGAGAATATGAAATATGTAGTATTGCTTAGGTATCTCATCCCCATTTAAAACATTGGACACCTTTAAAAACCTATCCTTTCTTTTTATAATTTGCAATTAAATGTCAAATTTTCATGGAAAAACCCATTCGTCAATAAAGCTGGACTACCTGTAACAGTGCTGTGGTCTTCCCTGGCCCATCATGACATGCTATGGACGACATCATGTTTTTCTCTCTATCAGCATCTTTTAACTGTGTGTCCTTTATCCTCAAGCAGCGCTGAAGCTCATTGAGAGTGACGTGTTCCTACAAGCAATACATTCAGAATGATTAGTGTATCTGTTTTACCTTCATCTTTTAACTCTCTGTCATTTGTCTTGTGTTAATTTTCCCTGATTGATTTAGCTAGATAACTTTTCAAAACATCTGTCTTCCAAAAGCCAAGAATATTAGAAGACAGCATCGAAGTTCCAAACAGAATATCTGTTCTAAAAATAGCTGTGTGTTTTGTTTTACAGATGGGTTGGTCACTTCTCTGTAAATTAATAGAAATTTGTCCAAGTACTCTACAGAACATAGCCCCAAAGGATGTTGGAAAGGACTGGGAAGTACTGGGTGTTCACCAGTAAGTATTTTGTATGCAAAGTCTTCCAGAACGCTTGGTTGTCATGGCAGCATATATATGCAATGAAATATATTTACATAAAGTTATTACATCAGCTTCTAAATGGTTGAAGATTTTTTTTTTTTTTTTAAATTTTTGTTGTGAGGTTGATCAAACACTGGAACAAGTTGCCCAGAGAGGTTGTGAAGTCTCAGGCCTTATTGATATTCAGAACCTGACTGGTCATGGCCCTGAGCAATCGGCTCTAGCTGACCCTGCTTTGAGCAGGGGAGTTGGAACAGGAGACCTCCAGAGGTCCCTGCCAATCTCAACAATGCTAGGATTCTGTGGTTATCAAGGTCTTCTGTTGTAATAAACAGATGCAGTATTACCTGGATGGTTTTGTCTATGTTCTTTCCAGATGCGATGAGTTACATCCATAAATCTAAAGTAGTGCAAATCGAGAGGAGGGGTATTTTGTCGCACCTGATCTTAGTTGTCTAAAAAAGAAGTCTTTAAACTGATCATTTCAACTACCTGTGAAGTCAGTGGACACAGCTACCTTCAGGGAGGATGGTTCATTCCATCTTTTTAGTAAGTCATCCTGCAGCAAATTGTGATTTGGACTTGCTCATCTCTGTCCATTAACTATCGAGGGAGCCTTAGCAACTGGTTTCTGGATGGCTGTGGTTAGATGGGATGAAAACCCACACAGGTTAGTTCTATAGTTGTTCCTCAGCACAAATGCTAATTGTAAATGTAGTTATAATACAAATAGGGAAGAAGGGCTTGGTTTGGTGTTCTCGCAGTTGAACAGATTGCCTCATTTGGGACAATGATGATAGCAGGAAGCTACAGCCTTCCCCTGCCTTTATAGTCTTCACCATACCCTTCCTTGGAAAGGTGGGTGATTGTAAGACCATTTGGATGAAGATGCAGTTTGGTTTTGTGGGACTTAGTTTGGTTTTTTGTTTGTTTGTTTTGCAGTGGCTGGAGTACATGGTCAGTAGAGGAATAAACTCCCTTGATAGAAACGCTGCCAATTTTTATTGTAAAGCAAAAATTATTTTGATTGCTTTTCGTAAGTGAGGAATAACTGAGCAGAAGCTGTACAAGCTGGTTATAATTTCTGTGGCAGCTTAAAGTCTTGTTAATTCACGGAGACTTACTCTGAGAGCTAGAGAGATTGCTGTTCATCCTTGGGTCTGAGAAAAATTACTCTTTTTGAGCTGATCTTTCACATAGCTGCCTCAGAACCCACGCAGTGTGAACATTTGAACAAAGCATCCTTTTCAAACTCAGACTTCACTAAAGATCTGATGATAACATAGATGTACATGATTCCTTCCCACTATCAGTATTTAAGCCACCTTTGTATCCATGCCTGACATCCTGATAGTTTTCTTTGCTGTGGAGAGACTTGTTCTTAGTGGAGGAATGGGCTCAGACATTTCTATCAGTGCCAAAAGCAGAACAAGCCAGCTAAATTATATCTCAGGTTCCTTGTAGGTGGATTGGACTTGTACTGCAGTGCATCAACACTATATTGACTACATGCTGTTTGCAGCAAGGCAGAAAAAAGTTATGGTAGAGAAGAAAAGATCTTTTTTTTTTTTCCCCAAGAGATTTTCTCTTTTGTGTGTAACTTCTTTTAGGGGAAAAGAAATCTTAAGCTGGAAAAAGAATTTGCTCCTTGTCTTGCAACCAGGAGCCAACTTGTCCAAGTTTGGTATTGATTTAGGTGTTCTTGACGGTGTGATAAATAATTAAATAGTCGCTGTCACTGTGGGCAGAAAGGAAGGAAATTCCTTCAGTGTATTTGGATCCTTTCTACAAGCTCAAAGAGACTTCAGGGGATGTTTTGTAATCTCTTACATTAAACTGTCATACAGTAGATGAGGTTTAGAATATTTTACATCCCCACTCTTGATTATACTTGAAATGGGAGGGTAGTTGCAGGGTTACAGCGTTGATGGATAAGGGAAGTGCAACTGCTGTCATCCACGTGGACTTGTGCAAAGCATTTGACACTGTCCTGCATGACATCATTGTCTCTAAATTGGAAAGACATGGAATTGATTGATGGATCACTCGGTGGATAAGGAATTGGCTGGATGGCCGCACTCAAAGGCTTGTGGTCAACGGCTCAATGTCCAAGTGGAGACCAGTGATGAGTAGCGTTCCTCAGGGGTTGGTACTGGGACCAGTGCTGTTTAATACCTTTGTCGATGACATGGACAGTGGGATCAAGTGCACCCTCAGCAAGTTTGCAAATGGCAACAAGCTGTGTGGTGCGGTGGACACATAGGAGGGAAGGGATGCCATCCAGAGGGACCTTGACAGGCTGGAGAGGTAGGTCCATGCGAACCACATGAAGTTCAACAAGGCCAAGTGCAAGGTCCTGCACGTGGGTCAGGGCAATCCCAAGCACAACTACAGGCTAGGTGGAGAATGGATTGAGAGCAGCCCTGAGGAGAAGGACTTGAGGTGTTGATGGATGAGAAACTCAACATGAGCTGGCAGTGTGCGCTAGCCAACCGTGTCGTGGGGTGCATCAAAAGAAGTGTGACCAGCAGGTCGAGAGAGGAGATTCTCCCCCTCTACTCCGCTCTTGTGAGACCCCACCTAGAGTACAGCTCTGGGGTCCCCAGTACAGGAAAGACATGGAGCTGCTGGAGCAAGTCCAGAGGAGGGCCACAAAGTTGATCAGAGGGCTCGAGCACCTCTTCTATGGGGACAGGCTGAGAGAGTTGAGGTTGTTCAGCCTGGAGACGAGAAGGCTCTGGGGAGACCTTATAGCAGCCTTCCAGTACCTAAAGGGGACCTACAGAAAAGCTGAAGAGGGGCTGTTTACAAGGGCAGGGAGTGATAGGACAAGGGGGAATGGTTTTAAGCTGAAGGAGGGGAGATTTAGATTAGATATTAGAAAAAAATTCTTTATTGTGAGGGTGGCAAGGCACTGGAACAGGTTGCCCAGAGAAGCTGTGACTGCCCCATCCCTGGCAGTGTTCAAGGCCAAGTTGGATGGGGCTTTGGGCAACCTGGTCTAGTGGAGGGTGTCCATGCCCATGGCAGGGGGGTTGGAGCTAGGTGATTTTCAAGGTCCCTTCCAATCCAAACTGTTCTATGAAGATTCCCTGATTCTATGAATTTTCTCCTGGTATTAGACATGCTTTAGTGTGTGATTATTTTACCCTGCCACATACTGAGCCAGCTCATGTCTTTATATATCAGCACTTGCCTGAAACAGATCACCCTCTATAAAATGCCCTCTTCCCAAAGCAGATGTCCTTCCTCACAGCAGAAATCATGAGTCATTGGTTGACAAGGGAAAGACATTTAATGGCTTCAGAGTGATTGATAACTCAGTGGGGTTTTCCACCCATGCAGGGTGTAAGGAATACTGAAGTTTAAGCCACTGTTATTTATGGAGCAGAGTTGAAGCAATCTTCACCCCACGTACAGTTTCTACACATGTATATGTAGAAACACACACCTGCAGCCACACAATAAAATGCATTAGGCATGTTTAAGACTAGAACACTTTAATCAGGAGGTTAAAGCAGATTTAAAGGTGTCTGTTTAGCTACTCTCCCACCTTGGTTAGAGTAGCTCTTTATTTGCCTTGATTCATCACCCTGCTACTTAGTCCACACATGGGGACTGTATGTTGTGACAAGAGTTTGCCTTGGGAGTGAAAACCCACATGCCACCATCTATCCTTGTCTGTAGACTTATAAGCCCAAAGCGTGCATACAGAAGTTTCAGTGAGATATCTATTCTCAATTTAAGGGGAAAAAAAAAAGAAAAAAGAAAAACAAACCCCAAAACATTTAACTGGGTTTTATTTTCCATTCTTAAGATCATCCCACACGGTATTCTGACTAGCCCTAGATGTTAGTAGTGGTTTTGTGTTCATGAGAGTGTAAGGATGTAAGCAAGGCAAGGTTTATATGAACAAAAAATAAATCTTTTATTGGACTGATACTGTTATAATTTCCTGTCTTGCAAAAGGTAAAGGATATTATATCTCTCATTAGACTTTACCTCTTAGGTATACTTCAGTCATCATAGCTATGACACTAGTGCTACAACAGAGGAGAGAGAAACTAGCAACACCATAGTATGAAGGGAAAAGAAATTAATTCTAACTTATAGAGTCAGACTTTAGCAAGGCAAGCAACATCATTGTTAGAGCTTGGGAATGAAATTTGGATGAAACTTTAAATGCTGCTTTTTGGTTTTCAGGACAGGTCAGGAGTATCTATTAAAGTGTCACAAACTACTACACAGTCCATTTTTATTAGATATTATATACAAAGACTCATATTTGAAGACTATTAAGATTGTACAGTCAAGCTCTCCAAAATCATGAAAATAAAAAAATGAAGGTTCCTTGAGGCTTTATTGTGTCTGCCTATCCATGTTTATTTAGTTTTTTAATTACACAATCTGTTTTTTCCCCCTTTTGAGATACGCTTCTTTCAGTGCAAAATCAATGCTTATTTCTTTTCTCTCATCAGCATCATTCAATGTGTGGCCTACCACCTTATTTACTGTACATCAGGGATACCTTATGTGACTGGCCTATTCATTTTCTTCTCATCTTTTCTTAGTGCTCATCAGTACTGTCTAGAGCTTTTAAAATGTTGTTTATAGAGAAAGTGTTACGGATTTGTGGTCACCGATTTACAGATCGTAGTTTGAGAAAAATATGTGAAAAGTATCAACTGATTTTTGGGTGCCCAGTTTGATACATGCACTGGATTTTTCAGAGTACTTAGCAGTTTGGCGCTCTCTCTGTTTAAATATTCAGCTTCGGTTGACTCTAATGCAGCATTTCAGAGCTGAATATCCTTGGTTCTCAAGTTGGGCCTCCAAGAAGGTAAGGAGTATACAGCTGGCAGTCTGTGAAATGTTTCTTTTTAGTGATTTGTCCAGCATCACATAAATGCTGTATGGTGGAAACTTACATGGACCAGAGTTCTTCTAGAGCTCTTCAAAATGCTGTTCGAGTTCTGTAGCTGGGAAACTGCTGCTTCTCTTCCAGCAAACCCATGATCATTCACTGTAACTTAACTCTTGCAACAAACAGAAGAGTGCCATACTGTCCACAATCTGCACTCAAAAACCTGCTTTCTGTAGAGTAACACCATCCTGAAGGAGACTTGTCCCCCACAGAATTAATATTTATATAATTAATTTAAAAATTATGTAAGATTGATAAATTATTTATCATTATTTTAATGAAGTATGAAAATAGTTAAAATTCCAACATTATTTCATTACTAACTTGAAACAAACATAAACTGGAATAAAAGTTTAAAAAAAAATAATTATCAGGAGCTTTTTAAGCTTTTGCTAATTTCTGGGAGTGGTTTTGTTTTTAAAGTAGACATTTAATAAAATTTTGTGTATGATAATATTTTCTTTTTTCCTTTTTTTTTTTTAATTAAATTTTTAGGCAGATTCTTAAAATGCTTACAATCCACAAAGGAAATATGAATCTCTCAGTAACAGGACTGAAAGCATTAAATCTACTTTTGATGTCAGGTATTGTGTGTTTTACTCTCCTGATTTTTCTCTGTTTTACTCCGTAAAGTCACTTGTGATTTGTACTTCTATACAAAATAGTAAGAGTACTGTTTTGCACCTTTTTACCCAGGTAGAAAGGATTCTTCAAATTGCAAGGCCATGAAGAACATGACTGATTAATTTTGCCAACTTGCTATTAATATAGACACAAACACTTGCTGTTAAGTAGTTAAGTAAAATAAGTAAGAGCTTATTTTTTCTTGCCAAAGTAAAAATTTGGTGACAACCTGACTTGCATTGTTTAGTGCTGGTTAGTACTTTTGAAAACAGTAAATCATCTCTGACACTTCTGTTATTCTGCTCTGCAAAGGCCTAATCTTGACAGGTACAGAGGACTTTTCTCCTGGTGCTGAGATTCTTAATCTTATGTTGAAGTTCAAGAGAGACCCTAAGGGAGAGATTCTGCTAGTTTTAGTTGAGCTAGCATATAATATTAGCACACATTCTTGTTAGAATAGGAATGTTCCTATTGATTTTAGCAGCCTTTGGAATTAGCCATAATTACAAATTAAGGATTAGACTTGACTGCAGGTGGTTAAAGCTAGTCCAGCTGTCCGAGCTTCAGCTGTAGGCAATGGAGTGAGACATGCATTTTCGGAGGACGCTTCATGCTATTCATTTGTTTTATAAGATCCGTTACCTCTTGAACCTCTTTTCCTCTCCCTTTTGATTGTAGAGAGGTCTGGAGGACTAGCTTAGTCTGGCTGCCTAACTTTTTATCTGCTGAATTGGGGTAATACAGGTCTCATTATAAGGCATTACACTGTGTGGTTAATAAAAACAATAGCAAAATCTGGCTATTAGTGAGTAACTGTAACCAACAGCTTCTTTCTTTTAATTGTGAGGTACCCTAAAGGGTCCTAAACTGTTCGCTATATGTTGCGTAACAGTTTATTCCTGACTGCTACACTTCTCAGCAGTTGATTAGCCAAACTTAAACCCTCATTTCAACTACTTCAGAAAAATATTTGAAATTGTACTTTGCCAGAAAAAAACTCTTAGTATTCTTTATTTCTGTATGTCTGTAAAGTTGAATTGCACTATAGCTGGAGCTGACAGGCCGGGGTGAAAGATCTTCTCTTAAAAAAACCCACAAAAAAATCAAGCTGCAGCTGAAACACTGGAACAGGCATTAAGAGTTCTTACTGTTATTGCTGTAAGCTTGGAAAGTTATCATGGATATGAATCTTTTTGCCTACACATGCTATAGAGAGAATAATATTTTTCTCAGATTATTTTAATGTTGCAAGAACAACAGTGAGATTGGCTTTTTAGTTCAGTTTCAGGCTGAATGAATGACTGAGAGAGTGAGAATAGGGTTGCATGTTCAGATGATCGGATTTCATGGTTCTCTGTAGCCAACAGGTAACGTTTCAAATCCCCTCTTGCTTTCCTCAGGCAGTGTAGCCCTGCCCTCTGTCTTCCACCAACCTTACTTCTTAGTGAAACTTTTCAGCTTGCTATGACTGCAAAAAAAGCGCAGTTTTTCAATGAGTTAATTTTCTAGCAGTTTAGTGAGTTGAACTGGCTCATTGAGGGGTCAGACAATTATCAAAGCAGCGCAAGGTGGGAGCAAGAATTAAGAGGGGAAACCGTCTTTTTGGCAGTAACGTTTTAGAACATCTCAGTTCTATTTTAAAATACTATCCTAAGAGATAACATCCTCATGTGTTATTAAAAAAACCTCAAATTTGAGCCATCAGAGTAAATTTTAAGGACAGTGTTAAAGAATTTCAAATTTTAATGGTTAAGTACGGTGCTTCAATAAAAATGTTGAAAACTAACCAGTGCAACGTGTAATCTCCTCTGCTATTTAGATGCAATTGCTTTTCTGCTCTTGGAGGAAGAGGTGGATGTGTTTTCCTTGGTATTTAATGCCATGCACACCTTCCCTAAAAATGAAGAGATCCAGCAACATGGATGTAAAGCATTACACAAACTTTTTGAGAAAGGTATTTATATCTTGTAGTTTATTAGGTTAGAAAAATGCATAGGTTGGGAGGGGACTGCAAATGTTTATTTAACTTCAATAAAGGAATTCTTGCATTCCAAATTCTGTTTTGTGTATTATATCTGTTCTTTGAATAAGTTTGCAGAAAACAGATTTTCCAAGCAACATCACAAATTTTCTAAATTAGAGCAATGAATATGAAATTTAAAAAAAAAATCAAAATATCCCTTCTTTTCTGACTCTAGAGTTAACTGAAAAGATGGGATTCAACATTAGTAACACTGGAACAGAGACTAGTCACATTTGATTTTAATTCTCTAAAACCAGGGTTTATTTAAAGACTGGCAAATTTTAGTTACGTGTGAACAATTCTAAAATGAAGCAAAATGTTTGCACTTTCGAAAAATATGTGATTCTGGTTTTGATCCTGACAATGCTGAAAGATGAGTATGTCTCTGTAAGGTGTTTCTGTGTTACTTTCGAGAAATGAAGTCACCATGTATGGAATTTCTGCAAAATTTTCAGGAACTGTATGCATAATGGCCAGAAATCCCATTGTTGTAGCAGCCATGCTTTGCACTGAGTTTCTCGCTTCAAAATAAATACTGAGAAATAGTAGCACTCCTACCAAGTCTGCTGTACTCCTTTGCTTCAAAGATAGTCTCCAATTATTTAGATTTTTTTCTTTCTGGCACCATTTCATATTGCTTTTTCTAAATCTTCCTCCCTCACAGGTGTGCCTGGAATTATTTTCCACGTTCCTTCCCCTCTTCCACTGTCCCTAAATACTTTTGTCCTGCTGTCTCTTCAGTCTCCAGTCTCTTCAGTCTCTTCAGTCTCCACAAAGATCTGAGCTGCTTAGATTTTCTGTGCATGATTTTTATAAGTGCCTGATTTTTACAGATCTTCAGACTGCTCTGAGAACAGATCTGCCTACCTTCTTGATGGCAGTGCTAATGTAACAAGTTCCTAGGCTGCCCCTGGTTATTTTTTCCTGCCTCTGAGCCACCTTGTTGGTCGGTCATTGTAAGGTCAACATTTGCCTGGCCTTAGCTTGAAGCAGATTCAGAATATTATTCTGCGTATAAAATTTAAAATGTGTTGTTCTTTCTCAAACTGGATCAGTTTACTGATCTGGTTCATTGCACAGACGTGCAGTTATGGCAGCACAAATGACAGGGGACAGGGATGGAAAAACCTTAAGCCAGTATTACAATGAAGAAAAGATGTTATTAAAGCATGGCTGCAGTCTCTATGGGAAGAACTCTATTGTCTAAAAAAGCTGAGACATGAAAGAAAATCATGGAGTATGCAAAATTACATTCAATCACATTGCTTTCACTGTATGCATAGCTTTTCCTTCACTTATATGCTGTCTTGGTGAGGAATATCTGAAGTTCATTCTGTGAAAAAGTCTGAAAGACGTTTTTTAAAACACTGATACACAGGGAAGCATTTCAGAGTCTGAACTCAGTTACCTTAAGTGTCAGCTAGACAAAGGTCTTTATAAAGTAGCTCAGTTTTTAGTAAACTATGGAAGGTGATGTGTATGGAGAGTACCTTCTGTGAAATGTAGAAACTAAATATAAGGAAACTTGATAAAAAAAATTGTCCTTGCTCACGTTATAGCAAGATATTAATTATTTCCTCAAAACATACTGTATCTCTCTTGCTTTTCAATTTAGTTCCAGAAGAGCAGCTGACTGAATTTGTTGAAAGCAAAGATCATATGATCATACTTGAAGTATTTAAAGAGTTTCCAGAGAAAGAAGAGGTGATTCTTCCTGCGCTTTATTCATTACATTCCTTAGCTGGTCCATGTAAGTACATTATTGGAAGTTAATTTCTCATCTCCCTTAGCGTGCATCAGCTCACTTCAGCTTGCGGTAATCTTTCAGTAGTTGTAAAAAATCAGTGAGAACTGCTTGGGAGTTTCCAGACAAATTACTTCTCTGTTTTTTTTGTGAAATAACTGATTTGTAGTTTTTCTTGGGAAATTTTCATATTCAGCCATTCTGATAAAACTGAAATCTCTCATAAAGAATGGAAAAACATTCTTCTGCTTGGAGTAAGTGGTAACATAGATGCAAATCATGGTTGTGGAGGTAAAGATCAAGACCTTGCCCTGTCTTTTTGTAATGCTTGAAAAATACAATATACTTATTGACTAAATAAAACTTCAGTGAGTTTGAGTAGCAGGTAAAGAACACTGTTGGCAGAGGCTGTTCCACAAGGGGAAAATCACCCGTTCCAATCCAGTTGCCAGGGCTGAGGAAAGGTATTTGGGCTCAGACACCCCGCTCTGATCATTTGGTGGTGGCTGCAGTGAGTAGCATTGCGCACATTATGGAGGCTTACAGTGTCCTCAAGTGTTGTGCAACAAAACAGGAAGAAAATGTCTTCATTATGTCTTGTCTTCTGATAACTGCAGTCTCTGTTGTGGGCAAAATCAAGTCCCGAGAAATGTCCTTGATAATTTGTGTAGATTTGTTGACAGCAGTTTGATCTTGTTGACACAGAAGCAGCTCTAGTCAGCTTCCTGCTGGTAATCACAATTTTAGCAAGCATAAAGCGGGGTCCTGCTCTCCATGTCTTCCATGGGGTAAATAATTTTGTACACTTGCAGATATGATCCTCACAAAGGCTTGCTCATACATCCTGTCTGGCTCTATGCGAACCGTGCTGGCCCCATGTATGCTACAAAACAAGAACTAAACTGCGGTGTCCCACATTTCATCAGACTCCAAGATACTTAGTTTCTGTTTCTCAGACTTCTTGCTGTTTCAGTTGGTGTTTAAAAAGTTAAGTATTCCTTGAGCCAGAAATAGATTTCCCTAGCCCAGAAGTTACTGCCATTTTCTAAGGAAGAGGGTGCCAGATTTTAAGTGCTTTTTAAAACAGTAAATACTTGTACAAGAGAAGGGTGTGACAAAGACCTGCTCTGAAGTTGGTATTTATTTTGGGGTTCACACTCTCACTTCTGATATGAAAGATTGAAAATAATCAGAGAAACAGAGATAGCTTGCAGATGAATGGGCAAAGCTAGGCTACTTTTGCCAGCATTCATACTCTTGTGCTGTGACATCCCGCAATACCTGCAAGAAAATGTATTCCTTTAAGGCCACCGCAGAGAAAATCGTTCACTGTTAAGTACACACTCTAGCTTATCTAGTAGTAAAATATTTGTCTCCCCATACCCTGAAGTACAAGTCTCTATTCCAAATGAGTTACATGAAGTAACTCTTGTACCTCACTATACCTTCTTTCACTAAAACCTACGTAGACGTTGTTCCAGCTCATATGTCATGAGAAACTGCAGGGTAAGAGTTTATTCCGATGTGGTCCAAGAAATCTTTTAAATCTCAGTAGTTTCAATGAAATGAGAAAATGCCTTGCTGCTGACTGTCCTCCAGAGTCCATAAGGAGTGGTCGGTCACAGCACGTTAGTTGTCTAAAGGGTAGTCATAGGCAGCCATCCAGGCTTCTCCTCTGTTTAACGGGGAGAAACGGGCACATCAAAAGGAAATTTACTCATCCCAACAGAGGTGTCTGCTGCAGGTGGGATGAATCACCGTATGGAGTGCTCAGATCTCTTCAGCAATTGTTGTGAGAACCCAGATGATCAAGTTTTGTTGGTTAAGATTAAATGAGATCCATTCCACCTCCTTTTCTCTAGTTTGTTCTGGTGAATGGTGGCTCCCTGGAATTGTACCCTTGCTTGTTTCTTGCAGGATTTAAACATGTGGTTAGTTACGTTCTTGCTGCAGTAAACTACTTTAGAATCTTCTGAATATTTTAATATGTTTGTAATTGTCACCTGTGAAATTATAACTTACTGTGAAGTGATGCAATGATATTTTGTGGGACATACCTTTAAAAAGGTGTTTTCAGTTGAGAATGACATGATAAAACACTGTCATGTCAAAACCTTGTGAAAGGTATCTTCCTTCACTATCAAACAGTGTGTTTCAGAAATGCTTCCCACTCGGAGCTTGCTTTTTCAGCTTACAGAATATCATTATTAAATGTTCAGAGATATATTATTTTGAAGATCTCCTGCTGCTTTAAAAGCACCAATTATCTTTAATAATACAGTTGAGAATATTTGAAAGAACAATTAAGAAAGTTTATAGACCTCAGCAGAGTAATGCTAACTCATTTGGAGTCAGTGGCAGGACTCCCTTTTATTCACTGGGGCCAGGATTTTGCAAAAGATTTTTTTGTGTTCATATTCCATCTCATACCATGGATAGACGTATTACAAGGATGCTTTCATACACTGTGTTTTGATGCTGTTTTGCCTTAAATTACTGCATGTGGGATTGCTTTGTCCTCAGTAGGAAAGGGTGCATTCTTTATACTCGCTCATGTGAATCCATTCAACATGATGTTGGGTTTTTTTTTCATAAGAAGCCATTTTTGTTTCTGTTTCTTTCTTTCAGCCAGCAATGTTGAAGTGCTCATGTCTGGAAATGTTCGCTGCTACAATATTATAGTGGAAATGATGAAAAGTTTCCCCAACAGTGAAACAGTTCAGGAAGTGAGTTGCTGTTTGTTGCATAAGCTTTCATTGGGTAAGTTCACCAAGTTGTTTACAGTCAGCTTACTCTGGCTCTGTAAGTTACAGTCAGCAGCTCTGAGTTGCTGGCAGCCAAGTTTTACATGCAGCAAGAGAACTACTATTCCAGTTAATCTTCAAGGTGGTGTATACCTCCATGTCTCTAATGATGTAAAAGTGCTGAGGTAGCACTGGCCACAGTCAGTGTGGTATCCTTTTGTGTTAAACATTAGTAACAATTACAGAAGCTGCCATAAAATATTAGAGTGGGGAAAAAATGAGTTAGAAAAGTGGAGAAGCACAAGATGAGAATAGGAGATCAATAGATCCCATTCTATATAAAGTTACTATAGAAAGGAAGAAAATTCCTGTGAGATTTCTTTTTTGAAGTGGCAATGCTGAATGTGTGAGAAACAACTGGTGCTACTCAATTAGTTGGAAGGTATTCTCCAAGACTGTTGTTCCTCCTTGCAGTGCATTTACCTTCAGAGACCTGTGCTGCATTCCTGCCCAGCTGTGGTGCCTGACTTGGGGCCCCGTGTGCTCTAGCAGTGAAAGAACTACTGGTTCCTGGACTTCCCGAAAGTACTTGGGCAAAAGTACTTTGTTTTTCTGGGCTTACGTGGCCTGGTGTCACATCAAGAGAAGTGATGGCAATGTCAAAAAGGGATTTGTTGTGCCTCTTAGCAGCTCTCTGCTCTCTCTTGACACTATAATAAACTAATCTGAGCAGTTGCTAAGAACCATGTAACATGAAGGTCAAATGAAGATAAATGTTTTTCACCCTGCTGCATACAAGAAGACTGTCAGTAGCTGCCCGAGCAGCCCACACTCCATGACAGGTTCTTCATCAGGGACTCAGCCAAGGTGTTTCGCATGAGTTAGACTTCCCAGTTCTTGCAGATGGTGGCCTGAGTCTACTGCAGATGTTGCTATTGGTGCATGACTCTCCTTAACCAAGTCAGTGCACCCTTTCACCATATGTTTTCACTTCTTCATGCATATATTGTAGAAAACACAGATCAAATTTGCATACAACCCAGGGCACCTTCTAGTTCCCCTTCAGAAAGACAGATAAAATTTTCAAGAAAATGCAGCCACTGAGGTGGTATTTGCCATTTTTTGGCAAGAGGTGATGTTACACTTGAATGGTTTCCTGTGCAAGGCTAGGTGAAGATAAGCAGGGAAACGAAACACTTGTGGGGATGCAGCAACTCTGTTCACATGCCTTGACCTTGCCCTAAGCGCAACCAGCCTGATTTCAGTCGCATGTTTGTCATGCCTGTGTGCTGACCAACAAGTAATAGTGGCACTAAAGCAGCCACAAGATCCATTTCTTCTTTCAGTGTAACAGATACCCTTCATCTTGGTAAGGAGCCTCTTCAGGAGAGGTGTGGGAAGAGGTGTCCACAGCACCACGCAGTTAGGGAAACAGATGGGAAATTACTAGATGCTCCTGGAAATATTCCAGAAGATTTCTGTACAGTCAGTGTGGCTTCCCAAATTATTCTGATGGGCACTGTCTTCCTAAGACCATGTTAACTGGCACAGAAATCAAAGCCAGCAGCTACTAGCTTCCAAAATCATCATCATGTTTTCTTGCTAATCTGGTAATGACTATCCTAGATTTGACTGTCATCAAAATTTTAACTGACTGATACCTGTTTGGCCAGCCAACATAATTACTCATCACATAGCCTAAGATTATTAATTTCTGTGAGGTAACATATGTATACAAACATACTATTTCCATTAAAATACAGCAGGAAACAGCAATGCTGATTAAACATGACCACACTGCTACAAGGTAAGAAGAAAAATACTATCTCCAGTTGCACTTGTAATAGGCGTTAAGGCCAGGGTTTTAGAATGACGAATCTGGAATGGACTTGCCATGTCTGTTCTTAAGCATTCTGTTAACTTAGTCTAATTAAACCAAATCATAAAACATTGGTAGAGGTATTCATTTCCCTGTGAAAAATCTAGACATTGACGGTAGTCAGCACCTATAGGACTCAGGACCAGAACTAAGGTAGAGAAACGAGGTTAGCTTTTCTTTTGTATGTAATTATATTTTTGATGCTCAGCTATGGGAGTCGTCTCAATGTCATACCTTTTGTACCTTATCTGAAAGGTTTGAGGAACATTTATACAGATTTTAATTAGACTTTTCACAGTACTAGTGTGATTCTCATTTTTACTAATCAAGATTAAATTAAATCGAATATTAAAACAAAAACTGTAGCTATCAAACTGTATTTTACAAAGTGAGCATTGCTGAATTATTTTATACGTAATACTTGTTTTTACAACGAACGGGAAAGCTATTTTCATTTGCTTGCTTTTTGTAGAATTCCTTATATTCAACCTATAATATAAAATACAGCCTATGATAAAAGTTACGCTTTAAATGTATTTATCATCAAAGGTAATTCTTTCTACTATTCCAGAAAGTATGTATTCTGTATTATAATGCTGACCTTGATATATTTAAAGAGGAAGGCAAAAACAGAGGGCAAAACAGAGTTAAACCACTTACTTGATAGGATAAATCAAGTCATTGCAAAAATTCAAGGCCAGAACTGCATTTGCTTCAGTGCTTCTCTTGGCACTGACCGTATTTTTCTTATTTTGATGACAGTGTGCACTTCATTTTGCAGTAAACCTCTGTCTTTTGCGAAAAACATAAAGAACCCAGATCCCAACTGTTTGTTTTATCCTTGGCCTCTTCTTTCCACAGATAAAATTGTTGTGTCATGCCCTGTAATAAGAAATCCAACATTTGCTATAGACAAAGTTTGTGCATTGTGTGCTTAGAAATTTGTGTTAAATACGTGTAAAGCTGTAGATATGTGTTTGTATTCATTTAATGCTTTATTTATTTTCAGGAAATTTTTTCAATATCCTTGTATTACATAAGGTTCCAGAAGTGATTGTAAAGGCTGTTAAAACATATCCTGAAAATGCAAAGTTACAAGCTGCAGCTCTCAGTTGTTTAGCTCTTCTGAGTAAGTAAATTCCTTCCTAAATACATAAATAACTTACTTCATTCATCTGTCCACTTGTTAATTTTTTATCCTGGTTATTTCCTGTAGTCATTTCAAACTCCATTTCTTTAACATAAAAGCCTCAGGCAGGGTACCTTTTACAGAGGCAGATTTCCTGTATGCTTACAGTTTGTTTACTGTGACACAGCTGTGTCCATACCCTATGCCTAACATCTTCACAGTGTTCAGAGCTGGTAAGTTATGTTGACAGATCCTAACCAAGCAACCTGTTTGCTCCTCGGCAAATATTGGATAATCCCTACTTAACATAAAACCTCTAGAGATAAAAACATATTGATGCTGTTGGCCATGTATGACAGTACTCGTTATATTGTGGCAGTTGATAGCAACACCAAATGAATGCTTGTGCTTGAGTTCTGAGATCAATTAAAAGATCTAAACTTTTCCTTGAGTATACTCCAGGCATTATTTTGAAACAGAAGTTAGGCAGCTAGTGGCAAAAAGCAAAGGATCTGATCCTCTTAGTCTTTGAGTATTTGTTCCATACAAAAGTCAGTTGAAATGCTGTTTAAAAGTCCCCAAAATATCAAAGATTAGGAAACTCCAGTAAGCTTTTGATATTATGGTCAGTGTTGATACTTTTTTTTTTTTCCTTAAATGCTGAAAAATCACAGATATAAAATGATTTCTTTTAAATTCTATTGCACTTGCCGGGACTAGATATTTCTCTGTTAGCAACTGCAATTTGCATTTTGTTTTTGAACAGCACTCCTTCAGAGTGTAGATGGCTCTGTGATAAGTGATTACATGCAAATAAATCACAGTTATATTTTATGTATGTGGTATTCTTTATGTAAATACCCCACCCAAAAAAAGTATGTGCAGGTCTTTTCAGAGCCTAAGCGTTGACTGTTCTGTAGCTATGTACCTGATTTACTACAGTGTAGTGAAGGGTTTTAGTCCCTTTATAACTTTAAAGACATCTTTCAAACCTGTCATAGAGTTTATGTCAAAAGACTTCTCCCTTTTCTCCCTTCACAGAAAAAGCTAATCCTCTCACTGATTTTCACACATAGGCAGTGGGACCACCTCCATGACTACAGGAAAGTTAAGACATAAGTATTTGTTTTCACAGTAAGAATTTATTGTAAATATTTTCTATTTCAAGCTGAAACAATATTCCTAAACCGAGACTTAGAGGAAAGAAAAGAAGAGGAGGAAGAAGAGAAATTATGCTGGTTGGAAGCATGTTACCAAGCATTAGAACTACACCAAAAAAACACAGATGTGCTGGTGAGAATTTTTGGATGATGGGGTATGGAAAGACTGCATCATGCATTAAATAAAAAGTTCGGCACCGTAACTTTCTCCCGTATATCCTCGGGCAAACAAGGCCTTAAGGACTGGATTAGATTTAGAATAAATCTTACCTTTCTTGCCTTTCTTATCTTTGTTCACCTCAGCTGGTTTCAGTTACTCCTTTGCATCAAATATAGGTAAACACTAGACTTGTTACCTGAAACTTTCTCCACGGAAAGATTGTTTGCATAGCTCCTCTGTATACGTCAGCTAAACACAGGCCCGTCAACAGAAGAATTAATTTTGGCCTAAAATACGTATCAAAATGCAAATCAGATAATGAGAATGTGGCACGTGTTTGTAACTCAGACCTGTTCCAGCTATAAAGAATGTGACAGTCCAAATCTTGTTGTATTTCTGCATAAAGAACCTTGTACCTTTGTCGTGAACTTAAAACCAGTCAAATTATTTTTTAATATATTTTTTATAGTCTAAAGACATATTTCCTTAATCATGTTGTCTCCTCTTGGTTTCTATTTAGGAGGCTGCTTGCTGGGCTTTGAAAAATCTGTTTCTTTATCAGTGCAACCTTCATGGGAAGATTGGAGATGGAGATAACCAGTCAGTGTTAATATCTTGAACTGTATTTTTGGTAATGAAAAAAATTAAAGCCTCCTGTTAGGTCATTTGGTGCCTCACATTTCAATTATTTTTCTTGTTTTCTAACATATCATGAAGTGCATAGTGATCAACAACTCTTGGGAAAGTTTCTTTCTTGAAAAGTGTGCTAACCTGGATTCAGGCAAAATTGCTGCTGTTTTAGTAAAGCATCAGAACACAGTCTAATAGAACTCATTTTTACAGGTTCACAAGGAATTTCTTCTTCAGTTGCAACAAGGATAGGGAGGGTTAAAGAATGTAAGGGTAGGGAAAATTGAGAAGATTAAGATATCTAGTACATAACTAATATGGAAAAGTGTTGCTCATTTTCCCACAAATCAGATGAAAGGGATAGTAGAGGGGATGCTGCCTCATCAGGCAGAATTTAGGCATGAGTAAGACACAGACTTTCATTTTCCTTAAACTGTTTCTCAGAGCTACTGAAAATTTAATCATTCAGATTTTACTAAGCCTGTTTGGTACGCCTTTCTGGACCTCAAGGCACTTGGAAAGCATGGTTCCAAGTGAATTCAGTGAGATTCAGAGTAGGCTAATATGAATAGTTTGCAAAGGACTTTCTGTCAGCTTTTGCTCTGGAAAAATCTTAGAAGCCAGGTACAATCATCCGGAAATTTAATTATGTCACTTAATACATTTGTAGGAGACTGAACTTATGTTATGAAGGAACTACTGTAATATGGTCATGTGCAGTGATTTGTTTCTCTCTATCAAAGGTTCCCAATAGACAGAGCAGTGATGCTTTCCATGCTGATGCACTCCTCTTCGAAAGAAGTATTTCAGGCAGCTGCTAGTACCTTGGCAATTTTGTCACAACAAAATGGTAAGAGAATTTAATTATCTTTACTTTGTAATTCAGCAGAAAGTTATTGCTTTAATAGTAAAGAATATTTAGTGTGCTGTTGTATGAAGACAATATTCCCTGTGATTAGAATATTATGCAGTTGTGTTCAGTAGGAAGTTTATTCCTTGCTTTGAAAAAGCTATTCTTGGCTTCTATCAAAGATAGTATGTGAAAGTAAAGAGCTCTTCGCCAATTTAAGTGTTGCAATAGCTATTTTTTTGTGCAGGAGACAGGAAAAGAATGTGTTCTCATTGTATGCTTGTTTAAATATGTATCACATTTGAATTTCGTCAAGAGCAGCATATGTTGCAAATCACGAGTAAGGACTACAGCCTGACAAATACCATTTTATTCCTTAACATGGGATTTGAGCAGTCCTGTTGACTTCAGTGAACCACATAACGTAGAAAGTTAAGCATGTGCATAACAGTTTTCAAGATTGCTTTAGTCCTGATTGTGTCCCTAACATGGTTTCCTAACTTATTTCAGTTTGCAGACCCCCTCAAAATTTTTCAGTGGAGATGTGGACCCCTGGGTAGAGTACTTAAGCCTACTGACAGTTGTTCTGCTTTTATTAGATACCTTTCACAGAACCTTTTGAAATGGTTATGGACCTCAGGTAGTTTGTAAACCACACGTTGAAAACCACTGGCTAGATAGGAAGATAAAGCCTAGCAGTTAATTACCATTCTTTAGGTGAGAAATTGTTTTATCACTAGGTTACTGAGCCATCCAAGTACATGAAACCTAGCAATGAAAAGGTTTTGTGAGGTAATTATATATCTATATCAAGAAATAGGTCTCATAAATGTATGCCTACTCTTATGTTATACCAGGTACTTTTGTAACCTGTTACTGACAAGTGGGCCTCTGATTCCCTTTGGAAATCTAAAGCAAAGTTTTAATTTGTCTCTTTTTTTGTTGTGTTTCCTCCCCCCCCCAAATGAATGTGCTTACAGCAGAAATGATAGATGTAAAGAAGCTTAGTAAGACCCTCTGGCATGGTGCAATATTGCTTGAATTAACCATTTGAAATAGATGTACTGAAGTGGGAATAAGGTGAATCGGTGGTAGTTACCAGAATAATGTAGAATATTTTAACTGTGTTCTGAGCTTTATTGGTTACAGTTACAGCTACAACACGTGCTTGGGTACTTGAATTTTAAAAAAATGAATTAATGAAGTAAATAGAGTGAATAAATATAGTTTCATTTTTGAAGCCTTATTTTGGAAGTTAGAAGGTTTTTTTTGAAAGTTTTGAATTCTAGCTTATATTATCTCTGAATGGGAGAGACATGGATTTGGTGGATGAACCACTTATTGGATAAGGAATTGGCTGGGTGCTCGCACTCAAAGAGTTGTGGTTAATGGCTCGATGTCCATCAGTGACAAGTGGTGTTCCTCAGTGGTCAGTGCTGGGACCAGCCCTGTTTAATAACCTTTGTCAGCGACATGGACAGTGGATCAAGTGCACTCTTCGCAAGTTTGCTGACGACACCAAGCTGTGTGGTGTGGTCAACACGCTGGAGGGAAGGGATGCCATCCAGAGGGACCCTGGAAGTGTTCAAGGCCAGGTTGGATGAGGCTTTGGGCTCCATCTGATCTAGTGTAGGGTGTCCCTGCCCCTGGCAGGGGAGTTGGAACTAGATGATCTTTAAGGTCTCTTCCAACCCAAACCACTCTATTATTCTGTGGTTCTAAGTGCAAAGTCCTGCACATGCGTCAGGGCTATCACCAGTATCAATAAAGGCTGGGGAATGAATGGATTAAGAGCAGCCCTACAGAGAAGGAGGTGGGAATGCTGGTGGATGACAAGTTAAATATGACCCAGCAATGTGCGCTTGCAGCCCAGAGAGCCAACTGTATCCTGGGCTGCATTAAAAGAGGCGTGACCAGCAGGCTGAGGGATGAGATTCTCACCCTCTACTCTGCTCTGTGAGACCCTACCTGAAGTACAGCTCTGGGATCTCCAGTCCAAGAAGGACATGGAGCTGTTGGAGCAAGCCCAGAGGAGGGCCAGGAAGATGCTCAGATGGCTGGAACACCTCTGCTCTGAAGAAAGGCTGAGAAAGTTGGGCTTGTTCAGCCTGGAGAAGAGAAGTCTTCAGGGAGACCTTATTGCAGCCTTGCAATAAATAAAGAGGGCTTATAAGAAGGATGAAGAGACACTTTTTACCTGGGCCCATAGTGACAGGACAAGGGGCAACAGTTCTAAGCTAGAAAGGGGTAGATTCAGATTAGATGTAAGGAATATATCTTTATGCACTTTTACTATGAGAGCAGTGAGATACTGGCACAGGTTGCCCAGAGAAGTTGTGGATGCCCCCTCCCTGGAAGTGTTCCAGGCTGGATTGGATGGGCCTTTGGGCAGTCTGGTCTAGTTGAACATGTCCCTGCTGATAGCTGAGGGGGTTGCACTAGATGACCTTTTGTCATGGTTTTACCTCAGCCAGCAGCTGAGCACCACGCAGACACTTGCTCAGTCCCCCTCATCGGGAAGGGGAAGAAAATCAGAAGAGTGAAAATGAGAAAACTTGTGAGNTCCCCCCAGCCCCTTATAAACCGAGCATGACACCATATGGTATGGAATATCCCTTTGGTCAGTTGGGGTCAGCTGCCCTGTCTGTCCCCTCCCAACGCCCCGCACACCCCCAGCCATCCCGCCGGCGGGGCGGTGCGAGAAGCAGCAAAGGCCTTGGCTCTGTGTGAGCATCGCTCAGCAACAGCAAAAACATCTCTGCACTATCAGCGCTGCTTCCAGCACAAACCCAAACCACAGCCCCATACTGGCTGTATGAAGAAAATTAACTCTCTCTCAGCTGAAACCAGGACACCTTTAAGGTCTGTTTCAACCCAAACCATCCTATGATTCTATGATCACAGAGTGCAATTAAGAGGAAAAAATTGTTTAATCATTTTTGAAAACAGAAGTAAAGCTGTACATTCTCCTTCCCTTAAGTTAACTTTATGTGAGTAAAAACAGCAGATGTATTTAAACTTACTGGGGATTCAGGAATTATAATGCTTTTATTAGGCTGTGCAAACAGAAGTCACCTTCAGCTCAAATTGTTTCCCACTCTAAATTATGCTTCTATTATAACATGAGTGTTTGATGAGGAAAAAAGTCCAAGAAAGGGGGAAAAAAGAGTTAGTAGTTCTATGGGTTTTGTAAACTACACACAGAGATATTTACTTACAGGATGCTTGCTATTTTGTGTTGTAGTAAATATCAGGAAGACACTTTTGGCTAAAGGAATACATATGAATGTTTTGGATATAATGAGGAAACATCCCTGTTCTCCTGAAGTGGCTGAAAGTGCCTGCAGAATTCTGAACCATGTTTTCGAAGGAAGGTAATATACTTAGAAATAAGTGGCCACTTCCAAAGTGAAGGTTTGTGAGATTCAGTGCTGCAATTGATTACGTTTAAATTATTGACTGTTCCACTGATACTAAAGTTGACCACAGGTTGACAGCCCTGTTCAAGACATTGAATGTTGTAAGCCCTGTAGTCAAATGTCCGGGTGGATATATGTAGGGAGCTGCACAATCTTCCTTTCATGGCTCTTGAGCAGTGAGGTTTGAGTAGGCTGTCGTTAGGTGGTGTTCCCTCCTGTTAGCAACACCGAATTCCACTGAGAGCTAAGAAGTGTTCCACAATATTACCTCTCATTAAAATAACATTGTGGTGATATTACTTTTGTGTTGGCTTTTGCAAATGCTCTAGAACATGACTGGAAAACAAACCTGTGACTCATAAATACTGGTATACAGGGTGGAAATATTATTCCAAGTGTCTTGCCAAGTTTTTCCAGCCTTCCCTGAAAGCTTTGTATATGCTAAGCTGTCTGCGAAAAAATGACAGACTGGAGTTACACTCACAGTATTTCTTATGAATAATTTCATCTTGCAAAGAAGAAAATCTCAAAACTTCCTAAACATGTTCACAGGAATAAAAAACACTATAAAATGAAAGAAGAAAAACACTTTGAAAGTGAATTAGTGGCCTTTGGCTACTGCCATTTCCAGCAACGCTAATGGCATTGAGATTTTTTTTTTCTTCAAGATTAAAACGTAACACAATTGAATATTTTTCTGTTTATTCTACTAGTATCTGACAATTTATGAGTACTTTATGACAGTTGTGGAGCATTAAATTAAGGACGATACATCTTTCCACATATCTAGACTGGAATCAAAGTGAAACATATGAATCCCCCACTCACCCTGAATTAAATACTACACTTTCTGACTGTTCTGGACTAGATTGAAAATTACCTTTCAGTAGTCTAGAATTGAATTAGTTACATAAACTGAATTCATGGAATGGCATTAAAATAATATATTTGCTATGATGAAGAAAAGTACTATAGTGTAATTTATATTTTGTAGTTCAAACCAGATTCACAGTGTTCTAAAGGGTTATCACACAGTGTTAATTAAGGAAGCAAATGCATGTAAAATTTAGAAATGCCTTCTTTTTATTTATTTTATAAACAATGTTTTCAGTTTCCCTCATCTGGATACAATGACAGTAGCTGCATCAGAAGTTGTAAAAGCCATGAGGAAACATGAAAAATCACTCTCTGTACAACTGGAAGCACTTCGAGTCCTTTTGCACTTTATGATGCCCGGTAAGTCATCCAAAGGTCTAACTGATGTGGCATCACAAACCAAATTAGAGAATAGATTTAGGTAGCTGGGGTTTAGTTCTTCTTGTCTAATGAGACAGCCTTTAATGGGACTTCAAAAAATTTACTGGAGTTCTGTACATACCAGAGAGCAGCTGTAACACTTTAAGAACATACAAGATGGAGGAAAACTTTTGAGGTATTGAAGGTAACAGATGAAAATTATCACTGCTGATTGTGTTAGCTCCATTACTTTTAAGAAATTCAGGGAATTGAGTGTGGAGCTGTTGCTGCGATTGTGTATTTTTGTAATAGATACCCTTTTAAGTGAGAGCGAACAATGATAATGACATCAACATTGTTGTACCACAAAATGCAACTGTAATAATAGTAACTTTTGGAAAGAACATAAAAATTGGGCATCTGACAACAAAAAATAAAAACAGTGATGTAAAGATAGGAAATACATTATTATATACTATTTTCTACAGAAAAGGCACAACCAAACTGACCAGCTTAGAAATTCCTTTTGCAATAAAAAAAATCTTTAAAGGCAATGTATAGTGGGTTTTTTTCCCACTGTACATTCCCATTTTGTTAGTTCTATACCTTTAATAGAAACTGGGGAAAATTTTAACTCTTCTTATCAGTCTGCTGCTGTGTATCCTGGGTTTTTTCTTCTCTGATATTAAGTGTGAGAGTACAGACATGGGGTACTGATTATTTTTGAACTTTTTGCAAGTATTTTTAAGCAGTTTTAGTTGAACGTTTACGAGACTAGTAACGCTGAAACTAGTAACTTGGCTAAATACGCAGACTGATTGCAGGTTTTCAGTTTCCTCCTATTTTTTAAATTGTAATCCAAATATGTTCCTTTTTTTCCCAATAACCAGCAGGATTAAGACTTGATACATGTATTCTAACATGTAGGCAAGGCACTTTTTTGCCAGTATCCTGGAAGTGAAGCCCTTCTAAAGCATAATCAAACAAAGACAGTGCCAACTGGATGTTGAAACTTGCAGGTTAATTAGGGAATAAAATGTAATTCATGGGGGAAATAGTAATCAGAACAAATATGAATGCTTGAAGTGACTTTTAAAGGATTTCTGGGTACCATCTGTAGCGCCACTTGACTGCAAGTGCCAATAGCTACAAGAAAGGTAAATTTGAAAGAGCTTTCTCTGTTCTTTTATTTGTACTCACCTTCAACTGACGTCATTTGTGGGTAAAATTTGGCATATGATGTGCTGCTAAACAAGAAAGGGTAACTAGTCAATAGCTTCTCTATAGTGTCTCCTATCCAGAAGGAAGAGGCATTCTGAAGTAGGTATCAGGAAAACCAAGAAAACCCGTAGCTCAAAAAAGTAATATATTGCAATGTACCTTAGGCAAAAGTCTTTGGCATGATTTTGTATTTTCACGGTAAGCAGTGAGCAAACATATGGTGAAATCACTTCAAACACAATGTACTCACTACAATATAAATCTGGAGGGACTCCAGTGTTTGTAACTACAGCGTTCTGCAAATGTCATAAGATCTGAAATACACCCTCTGAGTCATTTGTTAAAACCTGTGTGTTCAGTTTGATTGTTATATTGGGTTAATAATATTGGGTTAATACTGGGGGGGGATATTAAATCTGTTCTTCTAAGGAAGATTGTTTTCCATTGTTGCAGATACAAAGAACGACCACAGTGGTTCTTCCAGAGATGTGGGAGATGCTGCTTTTGCACTTATACTAAAAGTCATTAAAAGCCAGTGTCTGTTGGAGGGAACTCATTCACTGGTGCTGAATGCTTTGAACAGGGTATAGTTAAAGCTTTATTCTAATGAATTTTGCTCACTGTTTTACACTTGCAATGGTGAATCATTTGTAAGTTCTAGTTCTGCATTGATTTTCCTATTGATTTGGTAGAATTAATCTTAACTGCTGCGTTTCATTTATCACTTGGGGTTTCTTCTTACTTTCTGTTTTGGGATGTATTTGATGATCCTTTATACAGTAACTCTAAAGGATATTTATAAAAACAAGGCTATTCTATGATTCTATGATTTTTTCTTCAAGCATACAGTTTATTTGTGATTTTTTAAAGGGACTAGTTTGTACATGAAAAGTGTCCTCATACCTACACCTCAACTACACAGAGAACTGAGTGCTTCTTTTAATACGGCATTTCATGGATACATACTCCTTTGCTTTCAAAAGAAGAGAGTTTCTCGATTGTCTCCATTCTTTTCACTGTTCAATTCTGTAACTTCATTCCTGCCACTTGAAAACAGAATGATCACAGTGCCTTACAGCTAAGCTGAAACATGAAAGGCTGAAGCAGACCCAGCCTAAGGAAAAGAAGAAGTACTGGGCATTTTGCACAGCAAATTAACCTTAAGTCCAAGTGATAGGAAAGGCCTACAGATAGTCATGGCCTACAGAAGAATCCTACCTCTACAAGGTTTATAAAGTTCACAGGACCATAATCAAAATGGATGTAGCAATTCACAATTCTTTAGAAGTCTCTCAACAATTTTAGGCTCGCCAAACACCTTCAGTCCAGGAAATGTGTGTCTTTTACATTCATAATTAAAGTCAGAGCAAATAATGTACCAGCAGAAGACTGCTAGAGTGTCTAAAGGACATTTCTTGACCTGAAGATGTAGGATATAAGAGTTAACAAAGGAGGCAAAATAATTTTTACTTCAGAATGCATTACAGTCTCCAGTGCTTTGAAACCATCCTGATTGCTTTTTCTGACCCAGCTGGTTTGGGTTTTGGGGTACTGCAATAACCAGAAGGGCTAGAAACTGAGGTATTTTAATGAAAAAACAGAGAAAGAGTAAGGAGGAAGATGGGCATGACTCCACTGAAATAATTTTGCAGATTTGCAAGTCAATGTGACAGCTATGCCCACTTTCAGATTTAGGCCTCATCTAGGTTTTCTCCACCTAGAGGTGAGGGAAAATTGGGAAAATAGTCACAAATAACGTATTGAAAGGCTGTGTAACTAAAACCAAAACTTTTAAAATCTTAATGGGGTATAGTAAAAGGTATCTTGCTTCATATCTTTTTCTTTTCATATGTTTTTTTGAGTTGCCACCATGTTTTTCACTTGTGCTGGTTCTGAAAGAACCCCATTTTTGTTCCTTTTTAACCATAAAGGAACTACATTTTCTCACTCTCCTTGTCTTACAGCAAAATGGTGTGAACTTGTGAACAGTTGTACTGAAACTCTGAGGGGAAAAAAATCCTACTCCCCATTAGAAAAATAGTAGGGAGTATTTTCAGAATCAAAAGGTTAAAATCTGGGGAGGTTATGAGCAGCTGAAACCAATAGATGAAAAGGAAACCTCTTTGAAATTGTGTTTATTGTTATTTATTGTCACATTAGTTGTAATTTCAGATACTTGAAGAACAACAATTGCTCGTTCGTAACTTTAAGAATAAACAACTCTTCTCTTGCCTTTGAAAGCAGAACAAACTTGATCCAATTTTATGTTTCTTTCTCCATTAGTTTATTGGAAATCCTAGCATTCAGAAGTGTGGATTAAAACTACTTGCTTCTGTAGCTGAGTGCACTGGTGCACTAGAAATTTTAACCCAGCAAGGAGCTACTGACACTGTGCTTCACACCCTGCAGATGTATCCAGATGAACAAGGTAGGGAAGGTATTTTGTTAGTTAAGTGTGGATGATAGAGCAGGAGGGGCTGATTAACCATCGAAGCTGTAACCTACCTATTACACTCTTTACTAGTGGATGTGAGGTAGGTAGCATGGCAAGAAAAGGTGGCTGTACTGCATAGTCCTCAGGTTCATGCACTTTGTAGTTCTGCCTGGCCCTGCAATAGCTTATGCAAATAACTTTCTGGAATATTAGTTCTATAGCACCATTTAGGTCATGAGTTTATTCCACTCAGAATGTCTAAATAATCAACATTATTAATCTTTGTTTTTTCCTTCTAGACATACAGTGTTTGGGTTTGAGTCTTCTACGCTCTTTGATTACAAGGAAGAGTTTGTGTATTGCAACCATGCATGTCCTGTCAACAGTTCTGGTTTCTACTCTGCGGCGATTTAAAGAGGTCACAGAAATCCAGATGCATGTATGTGTTATTCCAATGTACAAAGATGACAGTGAAAGGCAAAACTTTAGAAAATTGTTTTAATGCGGCTATATTTGAAGTATAATTACTTATTTTAATTACTTCATTTTGATTTCATTGCAATCACTAGATTGTGTAAGCCTTTAAAATTAAACCACTATTTGCCATAGAGATGGTTTTCTTGGAGACATGTATTCAATCCAGAATACGTAAGCGTAGGTTTAGGTGTTTATCTAAGACTTCTGAGATCTGCAAACTAGAACAAATTTCTCAGTCATGGTCCATCATTCAGTCAATCTATAACCATTTAATGAAGTAACTGTCATTATAGTATTGTTTGCCCTTTTCTGAAATGTAATAGAAAACAGCTTCGTTCCCAGCCCTGTCACCAGCAATAAGTTTCATGTAGTACTGCTGTATTTAAGAAGGATATTACTGGAATATGGTGTCACACTTTGGATCTACTTCTGAATATGGAAGGACAGTTCTTATTCTGCCTGCAAACACACATTCAGTCCTACTTCTGTGAAAGTTCTGTTTCCTCTGCTTCAGGAGCTTTCCCTTTTTGTTGCCAGTTTCATTCTTCTAGTAGGATGGAGCTTGCCTGTGAGATCATCTTCCTGTGAGAGTTTCTGTACTTCTGTTTCAGATCAACATGGAAGTATCACAAGTACAGCCTCCCTTCTTTATTGCTGTTTTTCTCCCAGCCCTTCCAAGTTTAGCTTAGCAACCAGTCTAGAAAGAAATCAAACTAATGTGGTGGGATAAGGAAGTTACTTAAAGTGACTTAGTCTCAGTTAGGTTTGGACAAAGAGGCCATAATTTACTCTTCAGGTGAAATTTATTTGCAGAATCATAGGATAATTTTGTATTTCTTTTTAGAGTTTAGATACACCTGTTTTTTCATTTAGCCTATGTATTTTTTCAAATTCAAGGTTTACAGAGCAACACATTGGGACAGGGATGCATCTTCATCCCTATCCTTAGAAGTAGATTGTTTCCTCTGCAAATTTTCAGGAAATCACTGCCAGGCAGGATGTTGTCAGATGTTATGGTGCATAATTTGACTTTTCGAAGTGTCAGTTAATATCTGTTTAAGTGGGTCAGCTAAACAAGCATGAAATTACACATAAAGAAACATAGAGACGCCAGGTGTTTCTGCCTTTCTACTGATCGCCAATTTGTGAATTATTGAGGGTTTAAAAGCAAGACCAAAAAAATTAAGATACATATCTCTTGGTTTAAATTTGATTTTGTCGCATGACCTGTTTTAAAAATGACACTTTTTAACACCATACTTATTTCAATCTTCTCATTGTGTTCTTAGGGATTTCATGCAATCTTGTCAATTCTTGGTTTGTCACCTTGTTTTGCAAAGCTGCTGATACATGAATCATTTGACACAGTCATTTTCTACCAGATGTCTATGTGTTTCACTGACCAGCGAGATCGACAGGTATCTTCTCTCTTCTGACAGCTCCACAGCTGAAAGATTTTGGTGCTCTTTTTGTCCTAACTTTGATTGTTTGTCTTCCCATTCAGTTTCAAAGTCTGTGTTGTAAATGTTTTGCTAAAATAGCTGAAAATGATGATTTAAAAAATATGATGCTGGAAAAAGCTTGTGTTGAGTACAACAGTATTATGGCTGAATGTTTACTTCTACTGGGAGCTGATATTAATAAGAAGACAAAGGCAAATTCTTTGATCTATCAGGTAATATATGGAAATATGTATAGTTCTATTGCTTTAAAATTTGTGCTTTTGGGTTCCTTTCTCCTTTCATGTAAACATTTGGCAGAACACAGAAATACCCAGTGCAATCTGTGAGCTGAGTGGTGTTAACTATTGCTACTCCCAGTGACTTCAGGCTGAGATTCATGTTCACTGAAACACCCTTCACTTTATAAGCTCACTGTCACCTAGAATGTGCCCACACTGCCAGCTCAGTTCTCATGCAAGTTCACTTTAAATTCCATGCTATCTGATTGTTTACCTTGTTCACATGCAAACCTGGGTTCAATGAAGTACTGACTTAGCCTTAGCTTTGGAGTATTTTTGAGGAAGAAGACTTAAGCTCAAGCTTTGCAAACTCCCAGTTATTTTTGCCCAAACTGGTCAGACGTAGATGGCATCAAGCCTTTTAGAGCTCAGATCATGAACTGATATTCCAAGTTTAGCTCTTTCCAAGCTCTGTGAAGGCAAAGTGAAGATGGATCAGCAGGCAGCACTGTGCATAGATAGGTTTCAATGTGCTTAGTCCCGCTCTGTTCTAGATGCAAAGAAGACTTTGCCCAAAATATCCACCCTGGAATGGTGGATTAATTTTTTTTTACTTTGTGTTGTTCTTGAAGATGAATATAGTCATTGTTCTTTGTGCTTATTTAACTGTGCTGGTTGCAGTTCTAACTTTTTATCAGCACAGCTAAAGTAATATCTTGGGATGCTTGCAGTCACACTAGCTGCAAAGAGCTTTATCCAGACACTGTGACCGTATCTAGAGCATCAACTATTTGCAATATGTTGCTGTCTTAAATAAGGCCATCGGCAAACTCCCCATCTGGATTCAGCCATGCCAATGGAGGGGCTGTTCCCACTTGCTTAGAAGTGCTCCTTGCTAAATGTGACTGCCTTTAAAAATTTTTCTGAGAAACAGTGTGTATTAGCACTTCTTAATTTTGCTTCAGTGTCAAAGTTTTGGACGGTCTGAAATAACCCCACCAGTACTGCTTGAAGTGAATTAGCATGTGTTCACTTCTGCTGGCAGAGCTGGCTGGGTGATAAAGCACAGCTGAGTTTGGAACCAACCATCCATCTGTGGAGTATGAGGTAAGCAAATCACTGTTAGCGAACCACAGTGGAAGTGTTGAAGTAACTGGAAGTATTTCTAAAAAATATTTGTAATATTCGCTATCAACACTGGTCTGTGTAGCAATGCAGGCTGAGAGATTGGAAGGAGTAAAGCTGACTGAAGCCAGTGGCCCTGAGCTCCTGAGCACCAGACAAGGCTTGACAAGTCTCACTTTTGTTGCCTGTTCATCTGATACCCAGATCACGCGGCAAAACAACCTCTAAGTGTCTATTTTCCACTGAGATAAATAAATGGAGTTGCCGTAGACCACACACAATAACCAAACTACATAAATTACCATTCAGTTTTGCCTGGAAATTGTGTGCACTCGTGGCAGAAATTACAATTGCAGAAGTCAGGTGTTTGTTATATTTTGGGAAAAGACTTCAGGAAAGTGGGAGTCAGTACTCAGATGCCTTAGGCAGGCATATGCTCTGAAGGGTAGGGGATTGTGTAATTGAAAAAGAGACATGATCCTAAAAACACAGTGAATCTGATTTTGAGACAGGTCTCTTGATGCAGTCTGAGCTGTTGTTTGTGTGCATCACCTAATTTTTTTAATTGGTTTTCTTTGTTAGGTTTGTGAGAAGGGAAATAATCCTAAATTGGTGGAATTGCTGTTAGCCAATGGTGCTCGAGAGCAGGATGTTCGAAGTGCTTTAACCATCAGTATAAAGAAAGGAGATAGCCAAATCATCAGCTTGCTCTTGAAGAAGCTTAGCCTTGACGTTGCCAACAGCAGTATATGTCTTGGAGGATTTGGTATTGGGAGACTAGAACCTTCCTGGCTCATTCCTTTGTTCCCAGATAAACTTACTCCATTAAGAAAACAAAGTGAGTACTTACAGAATGTGTGCTCTCTTGATGGTTCTATATGAGTGTTTTAGATCAAGACCTTCAGTTGAGGATCTCGTCATAGCATTCAGATGGTTATAGAAAGACCGCCAAATCTTGAAAATAAATCAAGTTATTTCTGTTATTTTTTTGAAGCTATTTGGATTTTTTGGAGAATATGCTATCTTTTCGGTTTCTTATACATACAGATGCAGGTTCTGCACTGGCAAGAATGGTGCTTAAATTCCAGATGAAGAATATTTCTGATGATAGATCAAGAGCCTCATCTGATCTAAACTTCTCTGAAGATGGAGTGGATAAAAACTATGATTGGAATTTCATTTCTGACCCATTAGTGGACAGTGTTTTTCCTTTAAGTGATGATATCGATAGTGAAGGTAATTGGTTTTCTTTTTATAATCCCAATCTGGTGTACCAGGCCTGGACCATAGAGATAAATCAATTGTTTATTTGTATTTGAGATAAAACACTTCCCATGAAAAAAATACTTTTACATAAGATTCTGTTTGTGTTAACATTGGAAAATAGTTTATGGTAAGTATGTGCTTTATCTACAAAATTAGGATCTGAAAGCATTTTATTCAGTTATTCGTTTAAAATTAGTTCTTTACGTATTCAGTTTCTTGTAGAGAGAGTGGGATTCATCCAACCAAATTTAGCTATTGACTATTTTGATGTCTGTTTCTGAGCTATTCTCGTAGGCTGCCTTTATAGTCAATAGCAAAAAGCAAGTGCTTCAAGAGCACAATTTATCTCACTGTGAAGCCAGGTGTATTGTGATCTAGAAACTTCTGTTCCCTGGGTGGTCTGCAAATAAAGTGTGCGCAACTAAGTCTGGTATTTACTGTTAACAAATAAAGTAGGTGAAACAAGCCCTATCCCACAGGTACCTAATTATCAGAAAGTGTAAATGCCAAGTCTGTGTTCAGTCCAACATCATTGTTGGTAACCATGTCAGGAAATCTGAATGCCTTTAACTTATAAAAAACAACATTTCTGTCTCTAGTATCAGTAATATTAGTAATATTAAGTGGCCTTACTTTGCCCCATGCCTTTTGTTTCTTCAGATGTCACTGTTGTTTTAGAACTGTTAGATACTTAAAATCATCACAGATTAAGAATTTGAATTTTGGAATCAGAGAATCCTAAGGAATTTTAGTTCTGTTTTGTTCTTTTCCTTTAAAACATTCAGCAACATTTTTCATTTCTGTAGGACTGTAGCACAGGCACATAACGGGTACTATTTGTTGTCGCACATAGAAAAGTTGTTGTCATATGCAAATTATCATTGAAAAAATACAGGCTTTGCTAACAGGAATGATTTGGAGTTTTAAAAGTAACTTTGAAAAGAGGAACACTAAATGGGTCCAAATAACCTTAAATCACCAAAGCCAGAGTGGCATTTGATGCCTCGTTCTAAATAAACGTGGGAGTGCGAGTTTATCTGTTAAAATACAGCCGCCTTCTATTTGAAAAAAATGCTTACACTGCAGTAGCACAAAGGTGTGTTACAAAATGTATAGTAATCCCAACCTGCTGGAAAATTTAAAGAACAAAGCATCAATGTAACAAGCTGCAGTCGTATTTGGAGCATGTCAGACTAGTATGGCTCGTTGTTGTGGTTTAACCCCAGCTGGTAACTGAGCACCATGCAACCGCTCGCTCACCCCTCCTCCTCAAACAGGGGATGGGGAGGAGAATGGAAAAAAACCTCACGGGTTGAGATAAACACGGTTTAATAGGATAACAAAAGAAGAGAAGAACAACAACAGTAGTGGTAGTAGTATTATTAATTACTATTAATACTAATACTACTAATAATGTGATGCATAAATGCAATTGCTCACCACATGCAGAAGGAGAAAAAAACCCAAGCTGATGCCCAGTTGGTTTTTGAGCAGCGATCCCGCATCCTAGCTAGCTTCCTCAGTTACATACACAGCATGAGGTTCTGTGGTATGGAATGTCCCTTTGGCCAGTCTGGGTCAGCTCTCCCAGCTCCTTGTGCAGATGGCGGAGACTGGGAAGCTGAGGAAGTCCTTGACTTAGTGTAGACACTACAACTACCCAGCAACAACTGAAAACGTCAGTGTGTTATCAACATTATTCTCCTACTAAATCCAAAACACAGCACTATACTGACTACTAGAAAGAGAATTAACTATCTTAGCTGAAACGAAGACATTTATCTACTCTAAAACATGTTGGCAACATTCTTGGCCTAGTGCATACACAATTAACCAGTGAGACCCTGCCAATATTGATGCTTTTGGAATGTATCTCTCCTTTGTATGTCAGCATCTGTATTACACTTTCATCATAAATTCATTTTCTTACTTATTTGTCCTTCTGCATTATTGTTTTGTACTAGGAAGTGAAGGTTCACTTTTTACAAAAAAGAAGTCCAATTCCATTACGGTTGCTGACTTATATTGTAGGGAAATGACATTTCAAAGAGGTTCTCCTACCTTGCCACGACATTCCTACTCTGTGGTAAGTCAGATCCTTATCCATTCCAGGCTTCTTACAAGTCCATCTGTGTTGCCCGCAGCAAAATTGTTCATAATCAAGTGTTAGGAAAGGTCATGTAACCATATGGGCTCTTGTCACACTCTTGCCATTTAATATTTCCTTTTCTTGCTGTGCAATTGCTGTGCACCAGATCACTGTACAGATGAGAGTTTATTTCTGCAAAAAATTTATGATCAATAGAAAGTACATGTTCTTGTGAAGGGCTCAAATTTCCAGTCTGATGTTCAGGATACAGAAACTGTGGGCCTACTCACAAAGACTGAGTACCCTTTAGTGAAGCTATCCTTCAGAGGGCTACTGTGAAGAGACCAATTCTGTACAAAGACGTAAGAGGACAAATCGATGGAAAGTCAGGTTCCTTTGAAAGGAGCGTGCCTCTTTCTGTTGATTGTAAAGGAAAACTGAAGAGACTGGCTTCCCTAGAGAAATTTTTTGTAATACACTGCTCCATCCTGTCACTCCACTCTAATGATTATTTTAGGTTGCCAGAAAACACACTACTTCCATTCCACGTTAAATCTACTGTTCTTTCATATTGCCTGGATCAGTAAGTTTTATAAAGATGTGACCTATCATTATTTTTTGTTGAAATGTGCGGTTTCTTTGTGTTCCCCTGGTAGTTCTGATAAAATGAAACCACAATAAAAAAGAAATTTACTGAATTCAGATAATTTCAGATGTCTGCATATGTCCGTAACTGGTTTTAGTTCTCTTCTGGGATTTTCCAGGGACCTGGCTCAGATTATGAACCGTTAATAACACAAAGAAGAAAATTCTTGCCTTCGGATGAATTCCCCAGTAAGTAAACTATACAATTTAACATATAACAGATTTTTCATCTGTAATGCTTTCACAAGCATAGCATACAAAGATTTCAGTCAGATTATATATTTATTTACAAAGAGGAGGATATGTTTTGGAAATACTACAGTGAAGTACAAATAATGCTTAAACAGAGAATTTTCGTTTCTTGGGCTTCACAAATAATTTAAGTAGAATTAAACAGGCAATGAACTTTCATGAGTGCCCGTATTAGCTTTCAAAAGCTACTTCTGTTGTGCAGTGCATAAATTTGTCTTATAAATTTCTGTCTCTTAATAGAGACTTTATGTATTTAGATCTTGACCAATATCCAAACATTCACTGTACTCTCCACCTTTAGATCCCAAGATGATTAATCTTAATTTTAATTACATGATAAATGGAATCATGATATTTTTCCCATGTTTTTCTTTTAATAGAAGGCATCTCAAAATTTTCACCACATGTAAGACCATCAGACAGTCTTTCTTCGTTGATCTCAGAGAAAGAATATATTAAATCACTAGATCTTTCATCAAATGAGCTGGAGAACATTGATGCCATCAGCCAGAATAGCTGCTTAACTAGTCATCTGGAACATCTTGAGAAACTGGAGCTCCATCAAAATGTTCTTACAAACATTCCAGAACAACTATGTGAAGTAATTCTGCATTATTTTATGTAATACAAGTTGAGATTTGTTACAATAAACTGCCTCTAACAGTGTACCCATAACAGTACTACTGTTGAATATGGGTGTATATTTTTGCATGCTTCATACATTTACTCGATTTTCATTCAGTAGATTTATGTTCAGCTAAAAAGAAAAGTATTTTCATAAACCAGTTTTATGTCGTTTAATGCACAGAACTGCTTTAGGATGTGTTATATTGAGTAAGATAATGACGTAAATGGGACCCAGAACTGCAGGCAGTTCATATCCATTAAATTTTATGAAAATGAGCTAATTAATTTTGAAGAATGCTTTATATTTTATTCTGTAAAAGTACTATTATGGGTTACATTTGCATGATTGCTATTTTCTGCTATTTTTCCTAGTGAGAGAAATATAAGTAAATTAATGAATTGTATAAAATGTAACTGAATTTAAAACCTATAGATGCGTATTTTCATTTAACTTTTTAAAAACAAATTATCCTTCTCTTTCAGAACTTAAAATGCTTGACTTACTTGGATTTGCACAGTAATCGATTTACTTCTTTTCCGATGTATTTACTGAAAATGAATTGTCTTGCAAATCTTGATATCTCTCGAAATGACATTGGACCTTCCTTTTCTTTGGATCCATACGTCAGATGTCCAACGCTAAAGCAACTTAATCTTTCGTATAATCAGCTGGTGTGCACTCCTGAATTTCTTACAAATGTTGCTGAAAATCTGGAACAGCTATTGCTAGAAGGGTGAGTAGCATTGATGAATGGACTGTAGCAGAGCAAACATAACAGAAGATAATATATTTGTCATCCAGAATGATGACTGTTACAAAATGGAAAGAATTGTTTAGTCAGCAGTGAAACTCTGACATTATCTTCCAAACGTGTAAATGGCTACAGGTTTCAGTGTTGCATTACAAAGTACATGAGAATATCTGTAGGCCTTGATAGACTCTAATAGCATTCCAGTTTCAGTAACACACAAAAAATGGTGTAGTTCAGCATTTTTCTGCTGCCATACTATTCATCCACAGGACTCTCTGCATTGTCTAATATACTCAGCTAGGTTTTCTGTGTCCAGGATGCAGTTTCCCCTGTATTTCGTATTCACCAAAGGTTTTTTGGAAGTACGATTCATGGAATTGCATTTATTGGTATGGATGTGTCTTAAATGACAGAAACAAAGAAAATATATAATTTTCTGTTTACTGGCACTATTTATCACATTGGTTAGTGATAAGATAATTCATACCTATACAGAATTCTTAACAATGCTATTATTAATAGTATTTGCAAACTGCAGATACTATCTCATTCATTTCCTATGATTTATTTTAAAAAAGATGGTGATATTTTTACACAGAAGTTCACACAAAATAAAGATAGCAACATATGTAAGTAAAGCAAGCACTACTAAATACATGAATCAAATTTTCAAAAGCAGTATTTTAAATTCAAAACCCTGTTGCATTTTTTCATTACCTTTATTTTGACCTTTATTAGCAGTATTACCCTTGCAAAACAGTGCTGTGTGGTTCTTTTATCTCAGTATTTGCAGGATTTTTCTCTCTTTCTGGTGTTCTTCTTCCCAGAAGACCTTGTTTATAATATTACGTGCTCGTCCTGAATTGTATCCCCTATATGGAATTCCATTCTTTTCTTTTTTTTTTTTTTCAGATTGATTCTCATTCTGTGATTATAATCATGAAAACACATATCTTTAGTAAACAGAACTACTCATCTTTAGTAAACAGAACTACTCACAAATGCAACAGTCCTCTTTGTGTGGGATTGAACTGCAGTGTGTAATCAGGAAATGACACTTTGGAGTACCTTCTGACATTTACTTTCCAAATCAATTAAAACAATCTTAATATCAGTCAAGTTATTCTGTGTTGCCACATCTAGCAGTACTTTTGCTGACTGGTCAGTCTTTATATAGATAAAACTCTTATTCTTGGTTTACCAGTGTAAGGATAGCATTGTCAGATCAATACTCCACTCTCACTTTTGAGCTAATAGTTTCTGAATAAAACATGCATTATTTTTTTCTTCTTGTTGTCACAGAAACAAAATTTCATGCTTATGTTCACCCATATGTTTGAAAGAACTGAAAATTTTAAACATCAGTAAGAACAATATTTCATCCCTTGCGGAGAATGTCTTCATGGGCTGTACAAAACTGGAGCAGTTCAACGCCAGGATGAATGCTCTTGGTAAGTATCTGTGAAAGTAGGATCCGCCTTTTAGAAACCATTCCAAGTCACACAATTCATCAGCCACCAGCATTTGGAGTCTTGGGAGAACAGATCGTCTACAGAGGGATCTGGACAGGCTGGATCCGTGGGCTGAGGTCAACTGCATGAGGTTCAACAAGGCCAAGTGCCGGGTCCTGCGCTTGGGTCACAACAACCCCAGGCAACGCTACAGGCTTGGGGCAGAGTGGCTGGAAAGCTGCCTGGAGGCAAAGGACCTGGGGGTGTTGGTCAACAACCAACTGAGTATGAGCCGGCAGTGTGCCCAGGTGGCCAAGACGGCCAACAGCATCCTGGCTTGTATCAGACATAGCGTGGCCAGCAGGACTGGGGCAGTGATCATTCCCCTGTACTTGATGCTGGTGAGGCCACACCTAAAGTACTGTGCTGAGTTTTGGGCCCCTCACTACAGGACAGACATTGAGGTGCTGGAGCGTGTCCAGAGAAGGGCAACAAAGCTGCTGAAGGGTCTGGAGCACAAGTCTGATGAGGAGCAGCTGAGGGAACGGGGTTGTGTAGCCTGGAGAACAGGAAGCTGAGGGAAGACCTGATCACTCTCTACAACTACCTGAAAGGAGGTTGTAGCCAGGTGAGTGTTGGTCTCTTCTCCCAAGTAACAAGCAATAGGACAAGAGGAAACGGCCTCAAGTTGTGCCAGGAGAGATTTAGATTGGATGTTAGAAAATATTTCTTCACCGAAAGGGTTGTCAAGCACTGGGACAGGCTGCCTGGAGAAGTGGTTGGGTGACCATCCCTGGAGGTATTTAGAAAACGTGTAGATGTGCTTAGGGACATGGCTTAGTGGTGGGCTTGGCAGTGCTAGGTTAACGGTTGGACTCAGTGATCTTAAAGGTCTTTTCCAACCTAAATGATTCGAAGTATTACCACACTATATCCAGTGTTGTCTTCTGAATAAGATAAAATGTTTGATTCATTTGCCTGAGCACAGGTGTCATTTGAGATGCCCTGAAGTATCTCACTTGGCTTACAGCTTCTGGTCAAGAGTAAACAAGTCTTCCATAGTTCCCTATGTTGTATCTCCAAGCCATGTGCAGATAGCTCAGGTACCACAGGGCAAATCACCTTCGCTAGAACCCAGTATTTAAGCAATTGAGTTGAGAGTGCTTCAGTGGTTTAGCATATTTTATGCAAAGGTGTCAAAATTAGTTTACCTATGAAAAATACAAATTACATAAATGAGACTTATGAATCCTGATGAAACTGCAGGAGTTCCTAAGTTACTGTCAGAATTTATGTCTGTCTTCAAGACATAAAATCATCCATTTTGAAATTCATTGTCACAGTATTTCAGAAGGTAGCTCTGCATTAAATGCAGCTGAACGATTAGAGTAATTTTTATATGCATAAGACCCACCACTCACTCACTAGGTGACACCCTACACTAGACCAGGTTGTCCAAAGCCCCATTCAACCTGGCCTTGAACAGCTTCTCTGGGCAACCTGTTCCAGTGTCTCACCACCCTCACAATAAAGAATTTCTTCCTAAAGTCCAATCTAAATCCCCCCTCTCTTAGTTTATACCCATTACCCCTTGTCCTGTCACTACACTCCCTGATAAACAGCCCCTTGCCAGCTTTCCTGTAGGTCCCCTTTAGGTATTGGAAGGCCGCATCTGGTCTGCCCAGAGCCTTCTTGTCTCCAGGCTGAACAAGCCCAGCTCCCTCAGCCTGTCGTCATAGAAGAGGTGCTCCAGCCCTCTGATCAACTTTGTGGCCCTCCTGGACTCGCTCCAGCAGCTCCATGTCTTTCCTGTACTGATGACTCCAGAGTCTCACAAGAGTGGAGTAG
>VWZZ01003263.1:10008-26833 GCA_013399095.1 Psophia crepitans
CCAAGCCCACGCAGCCCCCACGAGCCGACACTGCAGCTGAACCCGAGCAGGAGGCTGGAGACGCCCGAGCGAACCAGCGAGGCGGCAGCTCAGGGCTCACCCCAAGGTGTTGGGAGGCAGAGCGGGATCCCCACAGGCAGCGGTGCCCAGAGCACCCAGAGGGAGGGGGCACCACGGCAGGCCCCTGTTCAGGCCGGCCCTGCGGAGCGCGATGCAGCACCCTGGGCTCTGCCTCGGCCGCTTGCGGCGGCTGCCACCGGCGAGCGGGCTCGGCAGAGAGCAGCACGATGCCGCTCCATCCCCTCCCCGGGCTGTTTTTCCTCCCGCCGCCCGCTCTGCCGAACAAAAGGCACAAGCGGTGCTTTGTGCCGCGGCCTGAGAGCCGGGTCAGGCAGGACCCATAATCCTCATCAAGGAAATTAAGCCACGCATTGATTTTTTCACCAGGACGGCGCCCGCAAGCACGAGGCCAGCTGTGAAAGCCTTGCATAACCCACTTACGTGCCGCAGAGCCACGCTGCCCGCGCAGCCCCGGGGCCGGCCTGGCTGATGACACACCGAGGCAGCACAAACGCCATCGGGAGATGGGGCCAGCGCAGCTCCAGGCCGCCGGCACCGCAGCCAGCAGCTCGGCAGGCACAGCCCTGCGGTCAGAGCCACGCTCCCCGCTCACCCCTTCCCGGGGAGGGAGGAGGGCTTGGCTACAGGGTGAGGCTGCAGGACCACAGCTCTCCCTCGCTGGGACCAGGGCTGGCAGTTCAGGCCAGCAGAGGCAGCTGGGGCTGGGGGGGGAGCAGGGGTGGGGGCTCCTTTTCAGCCCAAGGCTNCCAAGGCTGCCACTACCTCACTCCAAGGGCAGCGGTGCTGGCAGAAGCCCACCCGAGCTCAGGGCTGGCAGCAGGAAAGGGACCCCCCCGTCGCATTCCCTGCCCTCCCCCCAGGCACCACACTGCCCACAAAGGCAGCAGAGGCCTCGCACCTTCGCTCTCCCCCACAGGAAAGAGCAGGGAGAAAGAAAAATAGTTGCTTAGAGAAGCAGAGAGATGTGAGCAGCTCGTCCGGCAAGGGCTCCTGCAGGTCAGGGCTGATCCTCAACCCCGCAGCCACAGAGGAACCACGCAGCACGGTGAGGGGACGCCTGGCCCCGAACAGGGAAGCGCCCCAGGGACCAGGGGAGCGTCACTCATCTCCCTTCGCAAAGGCTCAAACACCTCTCGAGCTGCAAACCCTCAGTGATCAGAGTGCAGCCAGAGCTGGCACCGACCTGTGAGACACAGCATCGTGTTTTACAGCCAGCGGAGCCAGAGCTGAGTCAGGTCAGGCAACCCAGGGGGCCAGAGACCAGAGTCCAAAGAAAAATGGGAGGGAGGGAAAAAAAAAAAAAGAGAGGAATCACCTTTATTTGTGAAGTGTGTTAACAGACGGAACAGTTCGATGCCACCCAGTAATACAGGTATCGGACTCCACCGAGCACTGGTCTGCTCTCAGGCTCCTCACACGAACATCACAATGGCTCAAGCGCGCGCACACACGCCGTGAAACTGCCCCCCCCACCCCCAGCAACTTCAGAAACACCAACAACCCACCAGCTAAGGTAAGGAACCATCTACCCTGCGCCCAGCCCTAACGCTGCCTCCTGGTTGTCCGATTAAGAGGGTAACGAAAGCAGCTCTGGAGGAGCCGCCGGGAACCTGCCCGACCACGCGGGCCCGGGTGGTGTGGCACACACCGGGTGGCTTACGGGGCCACGTGCCACCCGCACGCCAGGGAGAGGGGCAGCCTTGCTCCAGGCGATGCAAAGCAACACAGAACTACCTCCCTAACCCCCCCGGTCAGATGGGGTCACCTCCGGACTGTTACCAAAGCAGTTTCCCCTGCCCCACGCACACAGGGCTGGAGCCCAGACCTGCGGGGAGCACGAGGAACCGCGCACATCTCGCCGCACGTCTGGGTCTGATACCTGGGGCTCCGTGCGTGGCCTCGACACCGAGCTGGGGCAAGGAGGGCATTTCAGAGCGGCCCTACCCAGCACACCCCGTTCTTCCCAGAGGTGAGGAAGAACAGAGCTGTACTCCCACCCCCCATCCCGTACCAACAGGAAGGAACCTAGGACAGAGACAGCCAGTGATCTAGGCTACCAGGAACAAGGGATTTACATTTACAGGTAGAAAAACCCTCCCCACAACTCTCTTTTAAAAAAAAGTGTATTTTTAGATTCTACAACTTAAGTTTCTTTTTAAAGTGAAGTAACTGAATCGCAAGGATGCACTAGAATATCTCATGGTGCTATTTTAACAAAAAATTAGAAGAAAAACAAAAGTTGTCCAGACGAGTAGTTCATCTATACGTCACCTGGCAGGAGAGAAAAAGCCAGTTAGATAACCCAGCTGTACCAGTAAGGCTGCGCTGTGCTAGCAGGGGCTGATGGAGCTACGGACAAAGGCTGCCCTTCAGCGGAGCTCTGGGCTGACCCGTCCCCTGCTCGAGGCCGGGGCAGGAGTTAGCAGCTTCCCAGAGCAGAGTCTGACACTTCTTGATAGGACAAGGGGAAATGGGATTAAACTGAAAGGGGGGAGGTTGAGATTAGATATTGGGAAGAAATCCTTCCCTGGGAGGGTGCTGAGGTCCTGGCACAGGGTGCCCCGAGAAGCTGTGGCTGCCCCTGGCTCCCTGGCAGTGCCCAAGGCCAGGTTGGATGGGGCTTTGGGCAGCCTGGGCTGGTGAGGGGGGTCCCTGCCCCTGGCAGGGGGTGGAAACCAGATGGGAGGTCCCTTTCCTCCCAAACCGTTCTGATTCTGCCTCTCCCGGTGCTGCCTGGGCAGCGGCCAGACTCGCTGCTGTTCCCCCACACAGCCCCAGCAGCTTTGGCAGGTTCCTACCGGTGGCCTGTGCCTGAACTTCATAGCAACACGTCCGTGTCGTCCCCCCACCCCCCCGGGCACTTCGCTGCTTCCAGAGACCCTTTGGAGACACAGACACAGCAGCCGGGCCAGCCCGAGCAGCTGATCCAGCGCGGTTACAGGCACCGCAGGAGCCCTGGGCCGGGAGGAGGTGAAGGGCCCGAGAGCGGCCGTTCCCAGCCGCGCTCTGCCCTCGGGAAGGGCACTCACCTGGGCCCTGCTCTCAGTTAGCGTTTCGCTGGCGGACGTTCTTGTCCTTGTGGTTTGTGGCATTGCTCTTCCTGGAAAGAGAAAAGGGGCAGTGAGGAATGAAAAAGCACCGAGCCCCACCCTCCCCCCCCCAACATAACTCGAGCCCAAGTGGATGGCCAGGGTNCTAGCCTTTATATTCAGAGCAGATTCCCTGGGTGGATGTGCTCTGCCAGCACAAGTCTGGCTAAACAGGAAGCGAGGCACTTACAGTGGTGCAGAACCTCCATCATCATCTTCACATTCAGGACAGCGCAGAAGGAAAAAAGAAAAAAAGAAAAAAAAAAGAACAGCGTCAGGCAAGAGCCTGTGAGCAGCAACCCCTGGCACCTCCCAAAACTCTGGGGACTGCATTCCAGACAGGTTACCGACACACTGGACACCGCCTGCACAGGACTGAACGCAAAAGGTCACCTCACCCACGGGGCTCCTGTTTCGCCAGCGCCAGGGGTTACTTCTTCCCAGAACGCTACCGCCCCCCGCGCGAGGTTTAAGCTGCTTCTTGTCTAAGCTTAGACAAGGCACAAACTTAGATATAAGCTCCTGTTACGCAGCTGCTTCTGGTGGCACGGGGTAGGGCTTGGCTCCCAGGATAACCAAGTCCCCAGCACCACCCCTGCCAGGCAGCAGAGGTCAGGTCCAGCACCTCATTAACCCTGAGGCACCTCATTAACCCCCCTGAGAGCCAGAGAAGTAGAATCACACAGGGAAGCGTCTGGGCAGGCTCAGAAGCAGTGCTGCCAAGTGGTCACAGAATCAGAGAATCCCCCAAGCTGGCAGGGCCCCCCCAGGCCCACCACCCCAACCCCTGGCCCCACACAGGACCAGCCCCATCACAGCAGATGGCTGAGAGCGTTGGCCAGACGCTGCTTGAACTCAGCCCAGCTCGGGGCGGTGACCACTGCCCTGGGGAGCCTGTGCCAGGGCCCCACCACCCTCTGCGGGAAGAACCTTCTCCTGATCCCCACCCTAACCCTCCCCTGGGGCAGCTCCAGGCCGTTCCCTGGGGTTCTGTCGCTGGGCCCCAGAGGGAGGAGATCAGCGCCTGCCCCTTGGCTCCCCCTCGGGAGGAAGCTGGAGGCCCCATGAGCTCTGCCCTCAGCCTCCTCTTCTCCAGGCTGAACAAGCCCAGGGCCTTCAGCCGCTCCTCACACGCCTGCCCCTCCAGACCCTTCCCCACCTTTGTTCCCTCCTCTGGACACTCCCCAACAGTTTTATGCCCTTTTTGTGCTGTGGCGCCCAACCCTGCCCCCAGCACTCGAGGTGGCCACATCTGTTCAACACTTGCACCCTGAGTCCCCACAGCGCACCAGCCGCCCTTCCCACCACGGCACGGGGAGCGCCGCAGACCCGCCCGGCAGCCGCCTCTGATCTGCTGCTGCTCTCACGGCACCACGAATTCGGACGGCTCCCAGATCTGAGCACGGACTTCAACAGCAGTGAGGGGAATCCGAACGGGACATTTCAGGAATGAGGCTTTAAGCATCACCAGCAGCACGGCCTTCTTCCTCCCCGCACGTCTTGTGAAATCAAAACAAACACACCACACACCACATTCTTGCTACATCAAGCAGCACAGCTAAGAAAACATCTCTGCCAACACATGCCAAGCTCTGGGGCCTTTTCACCAGCTCCCTGAAGCCTGCTGCCTTCCAGCAGAAGGCTCCCCATCATCTCTCCCGCAGCCCAGGCTCCCCTCCAACGGCACCAAGCGGCCAGGCGCAGGCTGTAAGCACTGGGACTGCCTCGGGCACTGCGGGCTGCACAGAGCTGGTGAGAGGACGGATGCAGGAACACGGCTGGAATGATCTTCTACTTACCATGTGAGGTGGCACCCAGCAGCAGAGAAGGGAAGAGTGGAAAGATAACACCGGCAAGGATATCGCACCATACACAAGCCAGACTCTCCCCATCCCAGGTAACAGGGAGCAGCCAACTCACAACCACTCTGAGGAGCAGCGTCTGAGCTGGCTCAGCAACACCTTAGTTACCTCCTCTCAAGAGGGACAAAGCTACAAAGGTTTTTGGGGAGTGATAACCACTTTACACCAGGAAAGTATAAAGCTGTGTACGTTTATCAAACGGGTCAGATATTGTGTCCTCATCCACAAGCACTCGGGAACCTGAGTTTACGAGTTCTGGCCAAGTGGCATCTGGACACTTCACACACACCCTGTCTTCATCTGTCAAAGCATCTGCTACTGCTCTGACAGGTCAGCACTCGACACGGTCTGGACCAGGCTGATGCCACCAGAAGCCAGCCCACCCACCACACACAAGCTGTGTTTTTTTGCTGGAAGATGCAGTTACCACATCCTTAAGACGACACTGCCTTCCAGCCCAGGGTGTCAGAGGGCAAAGCACAGAGTCACAGAATATCCAGAGTTGGAAGTGCCCCCCCAGGCCCACCAGCCCAACTCCTGGCCCCACACAGGCCCAGCCCCATCACAGCAGATGACTGAGAGCGTTGGCCAGACGCTGCTTGAACTCAGCCCAGCTCGGGGCGGTGACCACTGCCCTGGGGAGCCTGTGCCAGGGCCCCACCACCCTCTGGGGGAAGAACCTTCTCCTGATCCCCACCCTAACCCTCCCCTGGGGCAGCTCCAGGCCCTTCCCTGGGGTTCTGTCGCTGGGCCCCAGAGGGAGGAGATCAGCGCCTGCCCCTTGGCTCCCCCTCGGGAGGAAGCTGGAGGCCCCATGAGCTCTGCCCTCAGCCTCCTCTTCTCCAGGCTGAACCAGCCCAGGGCCTTCAGCCTCTCCTCACACGCCTTCCCCTCCAGACCCTTCCCCACCTTTGTTCCCTCCTCTGGACACTCCCCAACAGTTTTATGTCCTTTTTGTGCTGTGGCGCCCAACCCTGCCCCCAGCACTGGAGGTGAGGCCGCCCCAGCGCAGGGCAGAGTGGGACCATCCCATCCCTGGCCCGGCTGGCCATGCTGGGCTTGGTGCCCCCCAGGACACGGTTGCCCTTCCTGGCAGCCTGGGCACACTGCTGGCTCATGGTCACCTTGCTGCTAACCCAGACCCCCCTGTCCCTCCCAGCACGGCTGCTCTCCAGCGTCTCCCCCCCCAGGCTGTGTGTACAGCCAGGGCTGCCCCTGCCCAGCAGCAGAACCTGGCACTTGCTCTTGTTAAACTTCATGCGGTTGGTGATTCGTTTGGTGATTGCCCGGGTCTCTGACCTGGCCAAATCTCTCTGCAAAGCATCTGCTTGTAAAATTGCCTGGAGTAAAATTCCCCAAGCCCTGTAGTCAGGTGAGGGACATTCGGGTTTAGCCCCTGTGCTGCACCTCCCACCGCTCAGCCCCCCCCTCTGCGCTGCTCCCCCAGCGAGGGCCCAGGGGCCTGACCCAGCAGGAAGGACACCAGGCGCTCACACTGCATTGTTAACCAGATCAGATAAGGGAGGGGCGCCGGGCTAACACAATGCAGATCCTTACTGATAAGGAAAGGGAGGAGCCAATGCTTCCAGACCCGATTAAAGATAACACCAGGCTTTGAGGAAGTCCCCCAGAGTCAGGATGTGTGGATCTGAGGACCCAAAACAGATCCATGAGCTGAACTGGAGTTAAGCCGCACCTGGTTTTACACAGCCACTGACAGTCCCCCGATTTTACAGCACCAGATAAGCTCTACTACTTATTCAGAAACCACCTTCTCCATTAGGTTTGCAGGACTGGGTTTTCTTTGGCAGTAAACACATCAAGTACTTGAGCAAAGTGCAGAGGAACTGGGGAGACAATGGGTCAGGCTGACCTGCATGGAATCTTATCTTGCTCCAGATCCAAAGCACAGCTTGCTGAAGGAGGGTCAGAAACAGTGCAATTACTTGCAACTTCACAGCTAAGGCTTCTACAAGAAGTGCCCTGAGAAGCAGCCCTCAAACTAAAGCCCATCTGACAACAGGACCTCCCAAGTCCTCCACAAGAACATTCTGCCTACACCCTGAAAGTTACTTGGTCTCCCCAGAAAGCTTTAACCCCAGGCACCTCTTACCATCAAGAACCTCATCTGGCTTCCTCCTCTTCTCGTAGATGAAGATGATGGTGACAAGAACGAGGACTTCTGCCACAATACCCAGGAAGGGCCAGAGCGCTGCCAGGCGGCTGCGTACGCGCAGGTTTACCATAACACCACCCGTGCCGTGAGAGTTGGTGGCGTTGCAGTAGTAGTCACCTGTATCCTCCTCAATATTCAGTTTGAGGATGCGTAACTCTGTCTTGTTGCCACTGGACTTGATAATGTATCGAACAGAATCATTGATGATGGGCTGGAGGGAGGGAGGGAGAAAGAGACGGCTCTCAGGGCAGCGCTGACATGAGGGGAGCCGCTCACGTCCCACGCATCGCCCTACCACTGCAGGAATCCCCCTTGCCACAGCACTCAGGCTACTCCAAATTAGATGATTCTGATGGGACAAGGTCCTCCCTCCTCCTTTGCTGGCAAGGAGGGTAGGCAGAGGGGGGAGAAAGAGCAAACCACAGCACTTACCTCTTGACCTTTTTTGTACCAGACCCAAGTCGTGACAGGGGGGAAAGAGGGACTCTTGCAGGTCAGCACGCCTGTGTCCCCCTCGTTTCCATGCTCAGACTTCTTGTATGCAATCACTTGGGGCGCAACTACAGCAAGAGAAAAAAAATCAGACATCTCTTTTTAGAAAACACAAAGATGACTTGTACTCCCTGCAGCCCACCCAGCCAGAATCAAAGTTACCCATAAAGTCTGACGTCAGTTTAAGAAATGTGGGTCTACTCCTGTCACTTGCCCACTGTTTGGCTTTTTCAGAGAGGAAAGCAGGTCAAGCTGCTTCAAGAAAGGCTCAGATTCGTCCACCTGGTATTATCCCCCTCCCGTTATTCTTGTGGGAACATGTCCACAGCAGAACGCTGATTTAATGCAAGGTCTAAGAGCTGACCCTACAGACTCTTAAACTGCTTGACAGAATGGAGCTGCCTCTCGGTGCAAGCCTGGCAGCAGTCATGGAGAGTCCCACAGCCTTATTAATAAGGGCTAGAAGCAGCTTCTCAAGAAGCTGAAAAGATAGCAAAGGAAAGTTCAGGAGATCACAGCTTCCCTGCTCCCCTCAGACCCAGAAGCAAACGTAAAATTACCTGAAACATTCACTTGTCCTTTTATCACGGGGCTTGTTTTGTAGACACATTCATAGATGCCAGAGTGTTCTTCCTTCTTCCCCTCGATTCTACAAAAAAACAGGGTGGCAGATCAGCATCAGCATGACCAACTTATCCACAGACCAAACTCCAGCCCCACGGAACAGACATCTCTAAGCACCAGCAGTCTCCTCCACTGCAATTTCTCCCATTCCCGTGCCAGTGTGTACCCTGCTCTGTGTTCCTACAGCAACCCAACTCCCCACACAGAGGATGGCAGAAGAGGATTTCACATACACCAAGCCTGACAAGTCAGCGATCACCAAGACCTCCTGATCTCATGTCCTGTGTGCGCTGGCAGCCCAGAAAGGCCCCAGTGTCCTGGGCTGCATCCCCAGCAGCGGGACCAGCAGGGCCAGGAAGGGGATTCTGCCCCTCTGCCCCGCTCTGCTGACACCCCCCTGCAGTGCTGAGGCCAGCTCGGGGGGCCCCAGCGCAGGAAGGACACGGAGCTGCTGGAGCGAGGCCAGAGGAGGCCCCGGAGATGCTGCGAGGGCTGGAGCCCCTCTGCTCTGGAGCCAGGCTGAGGGAGCTGGGCTTGTCCAGCCTGGAGCAGAGAAGGCTGCGGGGAGCCCTTGGAGCCCCTCCCAGTGCCTGCAGGGGCTGCAGGAAAGCTGGAGAGGGGCTGGTTGCAGGGCAGGGGGGGCCAGGCCAAGGGGAAGGGCCTGAAGCTGCAGGAGGGGAGCTGGAGCTGAGCTGGGAGGCAGCAATCCTTCCCTGGGAGGGTGCTGAGGCCCTGGCACAGGGTGCCCCGAGAAGCTGTGGCTGCCCCTGGCTCCCTGGCAGTGCCCAAGGCCAGGTTGGATGGGGCTTTGGGCAGCCTGGGCTGGTGGGGGTGTTAGAACCACATGATCTTTGAGGTCCCTTCTATGAATCCTGAAAACCAGCAGTTTTCACTCCCTAGCCCAAAGCACTCTTGGGGAAAAAGAAAAAGGGGAAAAAAAGTGAAAAAAAGGTTAAGGCCTAGACTGTTAGCTAGCACAGACAAAGAAAACCAGGAGCACAAGGAGAGCGTTACACCGTCACCAGGTGCAGTGCCAGACGAAGCGGCTAACTGCATGCTCTTCCCTCTTCCACACAGACTCCAGGCTCATTAAAAAAAACCAGATAATCACACCCTACTGAGCAAAGCCAACAGCATCTCGAGCACAGCAAGGGAGTCCTCCAGTTAGCACCACCTGAGATGTGGCCACACACCTCACGCAAAGCATCAGCCCTGCGGTTCACCTCTAAAGGAGGCAGGCAAGGAGCTTAGGACAACAGATTCCGAGGACGTCTGTCCTTCCCACGCAGGTAAGCCCACTGAAACACACGGCAAAGCAGTGGCCAAGGAACACCCAGGCTGGATTACTCTGCATCGCTCCAAGCACAGGGAGAACTCTCCCGTTTTCCTCTTCGTAAAGCTGCTGCAATGAGATTTAGTGGATTACGCTGCACTGCAACAACCACCTCGTTCTGCAGCTCAGTAATACCAACTCCACGGAAGGGGCAGGCAAAGTTTCGGTCCCGTGGCTGCGCTGGGACAACAGGCTGTTTGTTAGTTCTGCTGTGCACGGCGCTTCCCACTTCCAAAAACCACTCGGCTAAGGAATTGAGGTCACGCGAGGGAGGCTGGGTTATAAATACTTTAATCCTTGTTCAGCTCCCTGTTGCTATGGGGAGACAGGCACGTCGGCACTGCCATACAAAAGGACATGATGCCTCTACAGCTGCTGGGTCAGTGCCAGCCAGGCCTGACTGTAATCAGAAAGGAAAGCTCACTGCACTGTTACAATACGGCTGGCTGTCCCGCTTCTGCTCAGCTACACCCCGCAAGCGGCCTGAGCACCGTCCGTAACTCGCAGGCAGCTTCCCAGCACGTTGGGTTGGACTTTGGAAAGGTGCATAAAATCCAAAGGCAGAGACAACGCACACTGGGGTCTCTGGTTCCATGCGTGGCCTCAGGGGAGCTGCAGGGTCCCTCCGGGCTCTGGGAAAACAGCTCTAGCACACAACGTCAGTGCAGGGCAGGCGGCAGCCCCAGCCAGGTCGCACCTACAACTCAGAGCCCAGCTGAACACCTGCGTGAAAACACGAAGCAGCAGAACTTCTCTTACAAAGAGGATGTTTGCAGCATGCAACTTTGCCTTCCTCCTCCTTTTTGCCCCCTCCTCCCCATAAAGGAGACAATGTTGGGCCGTGCCAAAGCTTTGTTTAGCTCTTCTTACCTTCTACAGTTTAAAAGTTTCTGTTTTCAGCCAGACTGCAAGCACCTAGCTCTGGTTCAGCCAACAGGAAACATTAACTGCCTCTGGTAAAAAAAACCTGTCCCCTGCGTTCAGGCTCTTGTCTGACCTCAGCCCTGACACTCACGTGTAACTGGTAAAAGTACTTGACTCCGTGTCTGCTTGAAGTGTCTTGTCCCCATGCAGCCACTCGTGACCCCCGATGCCAGAGTAAGGTACAGTCATGTTACAGGTGAGGATCAGCTTGCCGGACGCTTCAGTCACCTGGGCTTCGATGTCTGGACCTGCATTCGTAAATAATTCGGTTGAAGTTAACACGTGGTCTGCTAGAGGTCACGCACCTGCCCAAGAACCTTCAATGCAGAACCCACAGCTCCTCGTCTCTACCACAGCTTCCACTTACCTCTGCGGTTTCCTACCAGGACTGATGGTACCAGCACAGGAGAAACTCGAGAACCAGGCGAGTAGGGCCTGACTGCACCTAGCGACACCCAACGCTGCCCCTGCGGCCGCTCCCGCCCCGAGCGGCAGCGCTGCCACGTGCTCTGGGTAGTTCCAAGTCCCCGCTGTCCCTACACTGGGTGCAGCTCCAGCAGAGCCGAGCGCTCAATACGCGCTGGAAAAGGTCGTGCCGTGAAGGGCAGAGGGCGGCTCTCCGCCTTCACGAGCCGCCGCAGCGCTCGCTGCGCCGACACCTCCCAGAACGTGAGCAGATTTGGGACACCCCCAGGTAGCAGAGCTGATGGCAGCCCGTTGCGAGGGGTAGCGAACAAGACCGTATGCGATACGTGCATCATCTGATGCGGCCCAAAGGATGAGAGTTAGATTTACTCCCGGGAGAACACGCAGAGCCATGGCTCCAAAAGGTCCTGCGCCTCCAAGCAGCAGTAAATTACACAACCTAAGATGACTCAGGCATTTCTACTTGTAGGAGGCAGCCTGAGAAAAGAGCTGCCACAAGCAGCACCTCTGCGCAGCCCTGGTGGCACCGCGGTTCCGACCCTTCCTCCCAGGCCCTTGGAAGGAAGGATTTTTGCACAGGGCTTTTCCTCCTACCCAAATTGCCCTGGTTCTGCTGGAGTTCTGTATTCCCCAGCCCATTTCTGTGGAGAAGACTGCTCCGCTGCTCTGCTAACTCCAGGGTTCAAGGCAAGACCTTAGCGGGATGTTAAATTCCCTCGCACCGGCCCAGGTTTTGTTACTCAAAGCAGCTGCCCGGCAGCTCCAGAGCTCGACCGGCAGCTCTAACCGAGGGAATCCGCTCACTCCCACAGGACAAGCAACTACATCACATTCAGTGTCGCACACAGACACGGCCATTTCAAAAACGGTTGCATCTCAGGAAAACTCAAAGCAGGTTTTGTTCCCCACAGCTTGTATCACTAGGCAAGGAAGCGAGCTTAAAGCAAGACTGTTCACGGGAGCAGAAGCTGTACGAGCTGTAGGGAAGGGCCGGTTTGTCAGTGGTTAGGGCAGAGTCCACCGCAGAATCAAGACTCAATTCTGCAAGCCAGCGCCGGGACTCGGAGGCACTCGGGAATAAGCAGTAGGTTCCAGGTCTTTGGCTCCAGAAAAGGCGCGGGATTGCCGAAGGGCGTTTTGGTTGGGAAGCCACAACCCTTTTTGAGCAGGGCCATTCGGGTCAAGTCACGGGTGGTGAGGGAGATGACAGAGGGTGGGAGTCTCTCGGTTCTACAGCCGGGGTNCTACAGCCGGGGTGGGAGGGTGAGGGGAGCTTTCGGGAGGCACGGGACACGGGTGCAGGGGTGAGCATGGCGGGAGACTCAAGACACCAGTGTCCGAGCAAGTGCCAAGGCCTCAGTGCGGCCACTCACGTTCGATGACAAAAACGTTTGCCTGGGAACGGATCCACTTGACTTTGGGGCTCTTCGACAAGTGGTTGCGGTCAGGGTCGTTGCTAGCCCGGCACTCATACATGCCCGAGTCGTCGGTTGTGAGGTTTGCGATGTAGATGGTACTGGTAGAGTGCAGGTTGTAGGTGGCGTTGATTTTGACACGGTCCTGCCGTGCGCCATCCCAGAGCTGAGCATAGGTCTCATTTGGCTCGCTTCCCTCAAACCACCACTGGATCTCAGGGATGGGATTGCCAATCGCCTCGCAGTACAACTCGACGCTGTCCTGAGTCAGTCTCTTTTGAGACAGCGGTGACTTTATAAAACCAGCTATGAGTTGAAGAGGTATTAGTGCAAAGTGTTAGTGCAAAGCAAGAATTCACCCTCTACAAGCAAAAAAAAATAAATAATCAGCCATTGAGAAGAGGCCACACAATCTCCAGACCTGTGTACTCTTCCCTCTCCCCCCCACGCTCTGAGCTCTGCCCAGCTCCCACAGGGTCGTTCTTCTGAACCGCCACATCTCCAGCCAGCACCACTTCCCCCGACTCCGCTGCAAAACCCAAACGTACAAACCAGCACGTGGTATTTGCCACCGTCCAAACAAGACACCCACGGCAGGCGTGGCGTCGCCTGCCTTCTGCGAGGGACGGCATCACCGCACGACCCTCATCGGGGCAGATCACGACCCTGCAGCGCTGCCCCCGACACTCGCCCCACCTGCGGGCGGCTTCAGTTCAGGGTGAAGGTGGCAACGGAGTTTTGTTGCAACGTCTTATCCAGCCCCCACGAGCCCCACAGAGTTGTAGCACCCCCTGTGCGCTGGCAAGGTGTGCCACGGGTCTGCCGGGCTGCGAGGGGAGGGCGGCAGCGGCATGGCAGCACGACGCCGTCTGCACGTCCCACACGTGGCCGTGGGCGGCGGAGCACGGACCGAGCCCCTGCTGAGCCGGTTTTGAGACAACTGCAGTGGGAAACACGCTTCAGTACCCCCTCACCCCAAAGGGGAACGTCTCCCTTCCTCCTCGCCGCCCACTCCCGAGGTCAGTTGACCATAATTTGGAGCTGGCCGGGTCCTGGCCACCCACTGTCGCAGCTAAGGCTGCTCTGCCTCTCCCCCACACTGTTTCACCGCTCCGCTCACCGAGGTGCCCGGCAGGTACGTTCCAACACGGTATCAAGAGAACAGCTTTTGGGGGGGAGGGTCTGCCCTGCAGCCCGTGAGATGGTGCAAGCCAGGTGAGTAACATCTGCTGTCACACAAACAGTGAAATCAGACTTTTCATCTCAGGCGAAATAACTTTGCAGGGCTGCATCAGTAACAAAGAGATTAAAGCACGCGAGGCAGCTGCAGGCTAAAACCACGGTATTTTTCAAACTGCTCTGGCAGCGAGAGGCCAGGGGGGTTCAGCTTTCAAACCCAGACAGTCCAAAGGTAGGTCCGTGAGCCCGCGGGACCCTGCACTGCCAAACATCTCTGGGCTGCTGGCCAGGCGCAGCACGGCCGCGGTGACCGGCGGCCCCCGGCACGAAGTGCCCAGCAGCACAGGGCCCCCGGGGAGCCGCTCACGGGGCAGGAAGGGAGGCTCCGGCAACACCACTCCAGGAAAAGACATCACTCCCGGGTCAAGGTTACTTACGTGACTCAACCTCAGTCAGATTTAAGAAGAACTAGTCGGGCTTGCGACACGTCCTTCCTGCACACCGACGCGCCAGCCACGGGCTGACGGGGCATCCCGCGCGCTTCCAAGAAACTCATTTACGCAGTTATTAAGCACTTAAACTTCATGACTCTACACAACCCTTCACACACGAACCATGACCTACAGGCACAGAGGAGGTGAGTTTGGGAGTGATTCTTTTGTTTTTCAAACGCCTGAAGATGTTTCGGTAAGAAATCCTATGACTGTTTTTTGGTGCCTGTAGAAACAAATCTGTACTACAAAACCAAGCTTGCCCAAACTCAGGAAGAATCACAAGTCAGTCTGCAAGGTGAGGTTCAGAGTCCTAAATAAATCAATCCACGTTTCTCAAAGGAAAAAAAAAATCAGATTTAGATATCAAAGCTTTAAAAGTCTGGAAGAATAAACACGTCTGGAAGGGAAGGAGAGCTCTGACCCTCACCGGGGGCTACGGCACTTTTAGGACAAGGCTGATACTGAAAACTGAGGCCCCTGAATTAAAACAGAAGCCTGAGGGTAACCTGGGGGCTAAAACACTCTGTCACCATTTCATACGGCGGCCACGGGACTGCTGATCACATTGGGAAATGCACCAAGACCTTTGCAAAGGCTGGAGGTTTCCCATGGTTCTGGATAACAGAATTGTACCAGAGACACCAGAATAATCATCTTGGTCTCATTTTTAAGAGGCGGGAGGTAATGGGGGGGTCCCAAAAGACATGTGGGGGTACCAGGTGTAAGCAGCGCTCTCCCACACTGAGTTTCAGTCCCAGAACAACCGATCCGTGCGCCAAACGTCGGGGTTTGGTTCCCCCCCCCCCAGGCCTGTGATTAAACATTCCCAACCACCTAATTCTGGAGTCACTGAACTGACTACAGCGCTTGTAGAAGCCTGTCCCATTTTAACTACAGCCTGATTTAAAATGGGTGCTAAAGATCAAGGCGTGGTGGGGTTTTTTTTTACAGGTACAAGGTGATTGTTGTGTGCTGACAAAATAAGCTGCTGCAAGGTTATTTGCTCCGAGTTAAAGAGCACTTCACACAGTTCAGACCGGCGTAAAAGCTCCAGCAAGCAGTAACAACAGCGAGCACCACTTGCATTCACATGGGATTAATATCCCCTTCTCCTCCCAACACAAAGCAGACAGGGATCAGGCTCCTGGGCTGGGAAAAGCCGAGTGCAGGGGCACAGCAGCACAGCCAGCACCAGCCCGCTGGAATCGGTCAGAGCTACTCAAACGGTGACGGGCTGCGAGTTGAAAGCAGCTCACAAAAACAAGCTGTTTTTCACAGAACTGAGCTAGACGCTTCTCCCGGGCGCAGTGCAGTATCTGCTCGGGCTGGATAGCAGTGAAGGCAGACAAGACCAGATAACCTCCTGAGTCACCTTCAAGCTAAAAACAACCTCTCCCCCCTCAGCAGAGGGGAGAGTCCTGGTGTAAACAGTGTCTGGGCTCCGGGCGGCCGAGCCAGGCGGGCTCCGCACCGTGCCGGTGGGAGCGCTCTCCTCCTCGGGACAAGCTTTGCTCCTTGGCCTCAGAAGGGGACAGATAAGGCTCACACACTTTTTGCCACTTCCACTAACAGCTACAAAACGCCTTCTCCCCTCCAGTTTCACATAACCAGGCGGTTACTACCCAACCGGGTCAAACCAAGTGCTCTCAGTCAGCGTTGCTCCTCCTGAGGGCACAGAGTCCAAGCACACGCCGACCTACGCTTCAGCCGCTTGTTCTGAGGGGCGAGCTACCCAAAGTTGAGATTTGGACCAAAAGGGCCATTTCTCACCCCGGCTGCTCCAGAGCCAAACGGGAACACTGGTGAGATGCAAAGCCCCTCACGTGCGGAACAGTCGTCGTGACGCAGCGAGCCCACAGCCGGGGCAGGACACGCGTGTTACACAACAGGCCGGTGGAGCAGCTCTTCCTTCCGAAGCTTTTCAGACCAAGGATGGAAACAGCCTTCTCCAGGTCTCACTCATGGCAACCCCTCTGAGAAGGGATTGCTCAGCGCGGCAGAGGGAGCTGGAAGCAGCCGACACAGGCAGCTCCAGGTTAGTTTAAGCGTGATGTTTAGGAGAAGGCTCTCCCCTGCCCTCCTGCTCTGCAGTACTAAAATGTGACTCTGCTGCGAGGAAACATCAGAGCAGACACTCCTGTCGCTACCCCCCTGGATTTTTCAGAATCCTTCCACTCTTCTGCTTTGATCTTTGGGCTTGGCTCTCCCACATTGAAGTAAGCCTGCTATCACAAACAGGCTACAATTTTTTGTACCTGACGCACTAAACAGCCAGAAGGAACGGCCTGCCGCTCGCACTAACGCGAAGCCTTTACCGTCAGCACCTCCTGCACCCGGGCTGAATCAGAGACCGCGGAGTCCTCCGGGCAAAATCCCGCTGCGTTTGCCCAGGAAGGCGGCTCGCCCGTGGCTCCGCATGCACCAACCGGCCAGGCTCCTTCGGCGCTGGCTCCAGGAGGGAGAAAACAAACCGTCAGAGCAACAGCACACAGCAAGTCCCAGCTCGGTTGGGGCTGTGCTTCAAGCACCCAACAACAGGCTGCCGCTGCTCCCGGCACCGCATCCAGCCACGCACCAGAGACCGGGACCAGGCGCCGCTCCCTCACCAGGGGATTATCCACTTACACATCATGGGAGCAGCTCTCAGGTTTTAAAGCCCAGAGCTCCGTGACTCCTCGCCAGCCCTGGGAAGCGGAGCAGGGCTGCAGGGAACAGACCTTCGCGCTCGTT
>VWZZ01003264.1:5042-33744 GCA_013399095.1 Psophia crepitans
AGGCGTGGCTGGTGGCGGTGGCACCCGCCAGAAACGCATCTGGTGGCCCCCGACAGCAGCGTCGGGGGGGGGGGGGGTCCTTGGTTGGGTTTTTGGTTTGTTACTTCTTTTTTCCCCATAGCCTTGCCTGAGTGGTAGCAGTGTGATACAGCTCTGGTTCTGTTCGCCGGCTAATTATAGCTAGTGACGCAATACATCTGAACCACGTCGTTTGTCATGCGAGGCATTAACTCCTGGGCAAAGGTGCTTTCTCGAGAGCTTGTCAGACATTAATTGCGTAGGTTTTCAGATTGGATCCCTGCAGGATGGTGGCGTTGACCTGTGGCAGCAGAGTTATTACAAGCAATAGAGAGATCTTTGCTTTGAAGGCAACGGTACCGTGCGTGTCCTCCGCCGTGCGTTTTTCCCGGCACCCCCTTGTGATTCACACTCACCCTGTTTGGATTCTTCGCCTCCTTGTTCGGTTTTAAAGGATATGTTGAATTTAGCATGCGAAACAATCGCTTTTTACTGCGGTCAAGGAGATGTTTTGTTTGGTTGGCTGATGTGTTGGTTGCTTTCTGCACTGGCGCTTAACAAAAGCCACCGCAGCCTACCAGAAGGCATTTCGTACTGCGGTTTAGTTCAGTATTTGGGAGAAGATTTGCGTGGTCCCTCTCTGACATTTCTCCTCCCCACGTCATTCAGTAATGCTGATTATTTGCAGAGATAAACACATTTGAGCTAGACCATCCTCTGCACAGGACTGAGAGAATAGAATAGGCACATCGTGCATGATTTTCACCACGGCATGCGTGAGTACTTGCACACTCGGGAGCTCTCTGGGAAATGCACACAAGTCCTAACAGTGTGACACTCTGTGTCAGAAAATGTCCTGTTCCTGCAGTAACCAAAGGCATCTCTGTCCTCAGCCAAGCTGTTCCTTCTCCCACGAGAGCTACAGAAAGCTCACGCAGTTGCATGGAGGTGTGACATCCTGTGGGTATTGACCCAAGCTGTAGGCTCTTCAGAGACATTCTCTTCTGCTAAAATATTTGACATCTAGATGGAGAGGATTGCCTGTTTTCTTGAAATCTTCTGCTTTTGGCCTCCTAACTAAGACTCCACAAAGTGCAGCACTTGGGACAGTGATTTTGGTGATACAAATCCCTTTCCAACATAGAGCTGTCTCAATTCACCAGTCACTGCATGAATCCCTAACCATCAACTAACACCAGCTTGGTCACTCTCAACACAGGGACTGATTCTAAACAAAGGGTGAAAATCTTGTTTCCACTCCCTTCTTTCTTACTGTTTGTGGAGATGACAGTCAAGAGGTTTCTGCTCACGCCTGGTGAGACACACCTGGAGTGCTGGGTCCAGCTTTGGGCTCCCCAGTATGACAGGGACATGGACATGGTGGAGAAAGTCCAGCAAAGGGCCAAGAAAGTTGTTAAAGGACTGGCGCATCTCTCTTATGAGGAGAGACTGAGGGACTGTTCAGCCTGGAGGAGGGAAGGCTCAGGGGGACCTAATCCATCTGTGTAAACACCTGATGGGAAGGAATGAAGAAGAGGGAGCCAAGCTCTGCTCCATGGTGCCCACTGACAGAACAAGGGGCAGTGGGTACAAATTAAAAAACATCAAATGCTATCAGAACACACGAAAACATGTTTTTACTTGTGAGAGTGACTGAGCAGGTTGTGGAGTCTTCTTCTCTGGAGATACTCAAAACCTGCCTCAATGCAATCCTGTGCAACCTGCTTTAGGTGATCTTGCCTTAGCAGAGGGTTGGACTAGGTGATCTCCAGAGGTCCCTTCCAACCTGCGAATCTGTGAAGTGTCTGCCTGCAGAGATACTCAAAACCTGAAGCAGAACGATTCTGAGAAACCTGCTGCAGCTGACCCTGCACGAGCAGGAGGAGGGACTGGCTGATCTCCCAAGGTGCCCTCTAGCCTCAGCCATCCTGTGATCCTCTAAGCTGTGAAATCAGTGTCATCCTGTGAAGCTCTTTATTACTTTCCCCAAAGTATTCTACAGCTGTATCTGGCAGTGACACGAATAACTTTGCTGATATGAGAGGTATTAGAGTCTGATAGATTTTGAAGCATTTGGTGTATTTCTGTATGGTAAGGAGGGATATTAAAAGCCTTTTCTTTCCCTCATGCATTCCCCCTCTACAATGCCATGGGCACCCATAAAACACGACCAGTGACCTGCCTTTCACTTGTCTGACAGGCCACGCTGCAGACAGAGCTGCAGTTAGGACCTGGTGTTACGGTGGTTTGGTTTGTGCACCCCGGGGGGAAATGGAGCGAGACTTAATGGAGCTTTGTGAAAAGCAGCTGGGGGCAGAGTCATGCTGGGAAGGATTGCTCAGAGTTGGTGCCTTTTTGTGTGACACAGGACAGATCAGTGGTGCCACTGGGAGAGAGAGGCAGGTGACTGCCCTCCCTGTCCCAGCAAAATTCCAACTCATTGTGGAAAGCAACATCTTTAGCATTTAGTGATGCTTCTGCGTGCTATTTGTTGTGATTCCCAAATCTGTAGGTTCAAAGGTCTAAAAACTTCGTCCAAAGCTAACCCTGAGCAGGTTGCTTTCTGCACGCGTTCGGTTTAGAGGCGAACGAAAGGCTGCGTGTGGCATGTGGCGGTTCGTCCTATTCGTTGTGGACAACCTGTGCTTCAGTCCATCTCCACCTATTAGACTAACAGCTGAGCACACGTTGAGGGTATGCCCGAAGCCGGCTGGCGTGGATTGATGGCATGCCCTAAGCTTCACGGTGTCTCTGGGAACCACTCTAGGCACCTTGCAGAGGTTCCTTCTCTGAGACAAGAGCCTCGGGTGCTGGCAGCCCTATTTCTCACAAGCGGCTGGCATGAAATTTCAAGGACTCTGGATCTGTGTTAGGCGCTGGTCTGCCCCATTAGACCAGGGATATGTTATCTAGAGGCACTTCCCCCACCCGAAGGAGTGGAGAACATTTCCAACATTTTTCAGTCCGGCGTGAGTTTTTAAATCCTTGGATTAGAGCATTTAAGCAAACCTTGTCCGTTGCTTACAACATCCCCCTCTTTCTGCGTAAGGACGCATAAAGGGGCTCCACCTTTTTCCTGAAACAAGCCTTGTTGTCTGACTCCTTACCGCTCCCCTCTCCCCTGCGGATCCTGCCCTGCTTACGGGTTGACCCGGCTGGTCCAGACTTACGCAGCTTAAACTCCCCCTGCGTGGCTGAGGTGAGTGTAACTGTGGAAAGCCTGGAGCCGGTCAGTGGGGAGCGGGGCCAGGCCCAGCCGTGGGGTTCAGGCCGGGCACTGCCCTCACACTACCTTCGCAGGGAAATGTTGCACACGGGCGGGTTTTGATGGTTCGTTCGTATCAGTTAAGCCTGCCAGAGAGACAGCCCTGTTCTCCTCTGTCCTGGGAAAGAGAGCATTTCCTTTACACCGGTGGACGGCAAGGCAAAGTCGGAGGGTGAGGTCAAACCTGCTCACAGATATTCCTCCTATGGAAGAGCTGAGGTTTTATTCATGTCCTTGCCAGGTTCAGATGTGAAATCTTCTCCCTGTTTCTGCAGACTCTACCAAAGTCTGCCCTTAAGGTACAAACCATGAAAACCAGAAAGATTTGCAACACGCACTGAACTGCTAGTTCCTAGTCTTAGATTCAGGGGGTGGAAGGGGCTACCTAGCAGCAGTCCCTCCTGCATCCCACAGTCCACGAACTTCTACAGCAGTATAAAGTGTGACTTTTTGGTTTGCTTTCCTCTTGCTTTGTGAGAATACAGGCTGCTTTTTCTGGGTATCCATGAACTCTGCAGCAAGTCGCCTCCTCCGTGAGTGTTACAGCCCATAGACAAATGCCTGCTGTTATCTCACCTTGCATCTGCCCCTGGTTTCTTCCCTTGTTGGCACAGTGTTTTTAACAGAGATGGGACTGTGGACTAGCGAGATTGGCATTGCAAGCAGAAGGAGATTTGAACTAAGGGTGTCACCCAATCAAAGTTTTTAACCCAAAGATTTTAGCATTTTAGCTAGCTAGAGTAGCAGTTCTATCTATATTTGAAAGATAATGGGTCACTAGGGCAGCGTTGTATGTGATCTTCAGGGCCTCAGTCCTCCCGGCGGGGGATTCGGGTGCATCTTCTCTGTAAGTACGACGCATCGTGGCACACTCCTGGTGAGGACAGAGCACACCTTTAATGATAGAGCTGAGCAAAAAAACCCCAACTTACCCTGTATTCTGAAGCATCTGAGTAAGAAAGCACTTTGTGGAAAATAACCACAATGATTCAGTTTCATACAGGCGATTCATAAAGAAAGATTAATCAGGCTTAAATGAGAACATACAGGTTCTGCATCAATATTCAAGAGTTTATGCACATGCTGCTGTAGGTGTAATTCCTTCATCACAGGAAGGAGAGAACAAATCTTAGAAGGAGTGACACAGAAATTCATTGAACTAAGATGGAAGAATTGATGTTGATAAATTCTTCATTAGGTATATATTCAAATATTCATAATGGGTGGAAGGTGAGTGCACCCATAGGCAATATAGGACTGTAATAACATACTGTACTTAGCGGTGTTAAGGACAGAGTATTTGAAGTTTAGAAATTGGTTACAGACAAGATGTACAAAACCCCTTTTGACAGTACGTCTCCAAATTCTGTTATGCACACCATGTATGTATGTCTCACATTTAGGTTATAAGCTATAAATACTTAGGACCATTGATACGTGTATGTACTTATCAAGTCTACCTGCCAACTGGGTTCTGCCTATGTAAATGCTAAGATAAGATCGGATTAACACATTTTAAGTTGTGAAGAAGCCAGGTCTTTTTGGCTGCTATAGTTCCCATATTTACTGCATTTCTCTGCGTTGTTTACACGTGTGCTGGGCGTATTGACAGAACTCATTATTTCTGTTTCTGATCAACACAGGTAACTGGCAAAGATACCAACAAATATTGGTTTCCACTTCTGTAAAATTTACAAATGCTTTCAAGTCAGCCTGTAATGATTCATTATAATAATTAACTTCTGCTACAAAAAAACCTACATTAATGCATACCATTTGGAAAGCTGTAGACACAACTTACATTTATTTTAGGATTTGCAATATACTGATTTTCAAGCTGAATTTATTGGCAAGGGTTAGGTGGGAATAAATGTTCTCAGCAGTTCCAGATCCCATTAAATGTGACTTTTGTTATATAGATTCAAGTGCTATAATTAATAAAATTTCAAGAAAAACGGGTTTTTAAATTGTTCGATCTAGAATTAACAGCCAGAGAAATTGGACAGAGCTGCTAAAAAAAGGAGAAGGAAAAAAAAAGAAAAAGAAAATAACCTGAAAATGCCCTGTTTTGGAAAAGATATCGATGGACATATCACAATGATCTATATGTAACACTACAGGATCTTAAATATTAATGATTGAACTATAGCAAGCATTATAATATACTTCACCAATGCAGGTGATGTCAGTCCTACAGCTTTGTATGAAAATATTTTGTCAGTCCCAGCGCAGTGGAATTCAGAAAGATAAAAATAACAACATATATTAAGTATCTCAGCCAATAAATCAGATCTTCATGTAGTATAAATTGGCATAAGTGAAGGGCAGTGGAACTACGTCCATACATCAGCAGAGATTATGCCTCGAGTGTGACCCAGAAATCATGATACAGTTAATGAGAGTTTGTTTGAATCTGAAGAATGAGATTTGGCATAAATACTAAGTAGGGGATTTTTTTTTTTTCTTTCGGCAAATAATTTATTCAATGAAAAAATGCAGGTGCCTTGCTTACAAAACAACTGCAGAGCAGGCTAAAATTTGGCAATTTGTACAGCCAATGGAAAAATGTTGAGTAAAACACTAGATATATTGAGCACTGGGTTTAAAATTTCTTTAAAAGTCAGTAGGATGGAAGAGGAGGAAATAGGTGCAGAAAGAGTTAAGAACAGCTGTGAGGAATTGTCATACAACCCATGTTTCAGATATTCCCTTTGGTTGTGAGAAACCCAGATTAACTCTTTGCTGTGGGCAGATTTTATCTTTTCAACACAGGGAGCTTTGTGTGGATTTTCCTTGGTCTCTCCTAACAAACTGTTCCACTTTACAGAAGTGATGTGGTCTTCAGTGGGTCAGCTATCCAGTGGAGAAGAATACCTGTGTGCCAGCCCCTGCCAAGGAAAGCTTTGCATGGAGGGAAAGAAAGCACCAAACCTCCAAGCTGCATTCTTAGGAGGTGGTAGATCCAAGTTCAGTCCCAGATGCAGTGTGTTTTCCTCAACAACCCGTGCCATAGTCTTTAAAGGAAGTAGCAGTCCCCAGGCTGCACACCCATGGTGTCTGGTCCTTCTTTAAAGTCCACAGCAACTCCACTGGCTGCACTTTTTGGAGAAACAGGACTGGTTGCATAAGTGAGATGAACTGGATTTATCGCCATGCCTTTCATCTTCAGCAACTGAAAACTAGTGGATGTTTCAGATTTGGGGTTTTATACTTTGACCACAGACTGCTGGTCAATTGTGTACAGGGAACTTGACCTGCTTGTCTAAACAGTGTCACCTGCGGGTGTCGGGAGCTAACACCCATGTTAATTTTAGCAGCCAAAGAGTGGGCACGATCAATGAACATAGCATCTCAGGTGCACAGAAAAGGATCAAAAGAGTAGCTTCAAAGAGAAAAAAGCGACTTAAATAAAATATGACTGCTGGAATGGTTGCAGTTTGATCTACTGGTGTGTTCCCAGCTTACTAAAAAGAACAAAACAAGAGCCATCAAATGTTAATCAGATGCTTTTTGTGTGGAGAGCGCTGGGGCAGAATCCTGGATATGCTCAAGACAGCAGGAGGGAAGGAGTTTCAGGTGAATAATCCAAGAGAAGAGACCTTAAGCCTGTCATATTGTAAATGTGTTTCATCATGAAGTGCCATTTCGCTGAGATCAGATTATGGTGCTATTATCACAGCTTTTTGAGTTCCAGCATCTACACCACATTTAAAAGTGCATTACCTACCCTGGAACCACCAGCACCCCAGTAGCTCAGGCATTCACCTAGACATGGGTCAACCAGGTTCAAGACCCTTTTGTTAACACCAGACTCAAGTATTAGTCTCTTAATGTAATGATAAACCCAATATTCTGGCAGTTGACTATTAACTGTGTGTCTTATTTTATGGATGAACCAACTTGGGCTGCCCAAGGCTTATAGAGCACTTGCAGTGGTCGACAAAGTCGGTGAGAGCTGTGGTTTCTCAGCACCTCTGACTGCAAGGCAGCGCGGTCTCCAGTAATGCGCACAGAGTTTGCAAACCATGAATTTTAATCCTTGCCCTGCCACTAATTCACTGTGTAGCTCCAGGCAAGTCCCTATCTCTTCAGCTGTAAAATGGGAATAATAATAATGGTCTCCTATCTTTCGGCAGCAATAAATTCATCTGTGTTCTTGAGGCATGCAAATACTACAGTGATGAGTGGCCCAGAAAAGACCATGGAAAAAAAGAATAATTCAGTATTTACTGCGGGCTTTGGGTGTGCAGTAAATAAGGCACGGCTAACTGGCTGGTGAAGATTACTTTTCTAAGTAGCTGCTTATTCAGTAGGTACTGTGTAATCAGTACCTACTTATCCTGTGTAATGAATGATAAAGGGTTCTTTGGGGAAAAAAAACACAGGCAAAGACACATTTCAAGAAAAATCTTAATACTGATTTACAAGAAAACACAATTAGGATTTCTTCATCCATTTCAGCTTTAGTGTTTTCCAACTTTAAAGCACTTGATTTTGGCAACCATCATAATCTTCTTCTCAGGCAACTGTCTTCTGTGCAGGCACATGATTAGGTCTGTAACTTGCACACTGCCATAAAAGCTTTACTCAAAAATAGCATTTTGACTGTGCACGTGTTATCTGTTCTTCACGTGCAACTATTTCCGTCTGAAAACAAGGAAAAACAAATCTGCCCTCTTTTGTTTTTATATGTCTGCTCATCATATTCCCATTTATATGTCACCATCATATTTCCCATCCTTCTATTGCTTTTTTTCCTGGGTTCTCAGATTAGTTGCAGGGTAGGCAACCCCTTCAATTTGTTCACACAGTGGCTCGCTCTTTGTATACAGATAAGGTCCTCCCAAAGGGCTCCTCTTTTAACAAATAGATTTTTCCTATTGAAAATAGCACGGAAAACAGTAAAGACCACTGTACACAGCTGTACATGAACGTTTCAACTCAAACTTTATTAGAGTAGTCTGAGCATGTTTATCCTGCAGTTTAACTGCTTATTAGACCATTGCTATCACATCTGTGAAAAGCATGTGCAATCCACAGAACAAGCTGCCAAATGTCCCTTTACAATTCCGTTGTTCGGAGATCCGTATTGTCATTCCCTATTTTGTATTTGTGTATACGATGTGTCAGGGCAGCAGTCCCCTGACGGGGCTCGTTTCAGTATAGTTGGAGCCATGATTACTGTTCTGTCCGCAAGGAGCTCTGAGCTCTGCCAAGACAGAACATGCACAGATCTATTGGTCTAATCTCCACCCCATTTCGTGATGCTAGATTCATAATTAGGACCTATCAAAATAGAATTGTGATATTTGAAATAGTCTTGACACGAAAGGGAATCATGCACTGCATAATACTTTCAGTCTTTCAACATGCCTATGAAGGAGCATGTTTTATTGTAGTCTAACGCTCCACATTTCTAGACATTTACTTGATTTTGTTATCTGTGATATCTGAGATCTATTTGAGGTAATAAGAGTATACTGCATAAAACTAAGCAATATATAACCTCAAAGAATATTTTAAAATCACATCTTAAAGGCATTTCTTCTTGTTACTTATATTGAGAACCTTCATGGGCAAGTATTTTGGAGCAAATTACTGCCATAAATGTCTCTTTATAGGCCCTGATCTTATGAACTGCACACACGATTCATTCTGGCCATATGAATTCATTGCAACTGGACTCATATGCAAAGTTATTCTGGTGATTAACTCAGCGAGAAAATGTTTGCAACGCCCTGTCCTTCAGGTTTTTACTTTTCACTTTACAAACAGTGCTACCAGCTATGAGCAGGATACAAACAAGGGGCACAGAATTATTGTCAGGGATGGCTGTTACCTCCAGTCACTTGTGAATTAAACATCTGCTGTCTCACATCGAAAACGTTTAAAAATAGTTTGCATATGAAAAGGATAATTGTAAAAGAGATTTCAGGGAAGAAATCTTTAGCTTGTTGTGAACGCGGCAGCCTTGCTGCTCAGTAAAAGTTTGCCAGAAGTATGTCACCCTTTGTGGTGTTGTCTGATGGAACCTGACAGCCTAAATTTCTTTTAATATCTTTTGCTTAGTGTTTTCTATTGAGTAGGTCTACGTCTTCGAGACACCTTGATATTAGAAAACACACCCAAGTAGAGCATGGATCATCTGAATGTGAGTTTTCATGTAGGCTCCCCATGATAGAGAGGCCAGCTGGAAATGTCTTTTTTCTTTAGCCATTGATGAACATCACTGGAAAAAGTCTCCTACCATGACCTCCCACAAAAACCGTGACCACTGAAATAATGCTACTATTGAGAGGCAGGAGATTAATATAATTGCAACCAGCAAAATTTCAGCAGGGGATTGTGCTAAATACAAAGAATTCAGTGCTAGAATGTATTGGAATGTTGTAACCTGGCTGTACTTGGAGTTAAACATAAAAATCTGGTCTTCCTGGAACAGCACCCTGATGCTTGTAATCAAAACCAATTTGAAACACTGATGTGTGTTTCTTGGTGTCAGGGAAAGAGATTAAGGGGAAGGAGACATCACTGTCATCTTTCATATCGCAGAATGTACTTTGAAAAGGTCACAGTGAGACCGGGGAAAAACCTGAATGGAGGGAGGATGTACCATCTACTGCCACTCCAGGACCAGTTGTAATGCAGAGCTGTGCGCCAGCACCGCAAGCAAGGTTGTAACAGGAATGATGCCTAAACTCAACAAAATCTGTGCAAGTAGCAACTATGCAATTGTGACTTATTTAACCCAGCTATGAGTGCGCATGGGTTTATGTTTTAAAGGTACGAATTTACTGTGGAAAGGAGCTGATGCTCTAAGTTTTGCTTGTAAGTGCTTTTGTTGAGATGCATGGAGAGGGTTGAGCGTGCTTGGAAGGCCAGACCCAGGTGCACGGAAACCTGAACAATGCTCCATATTATATAAAGAACCTGAATAATTCAGAAGATTTCCTATCTTTAAAAAAAAATATATTTTTTTTAAATGTCACAGATATGACTGCTACTATGTGGCTCTTAGGCATTCAGATGCCTACATAAATAATGAAAGCCTTCCCTGCCATTCTTTCTATTGCACGGAGACACTCCATGTTATTGGCAACTTTGGAATGTGGGTAATTTCATTTCAGTCTTTTTTTTTTTTTAGTTATTATTTTCCTTCCATTCTTTTCTTGTATCTATTTCTCCAGTGTCTAAAAGATAAAGAATTAACCTCCCATTAGGGAGGAACAAGATGATGGTTTCAGTGTTATTTATTTATTTATTATTCTTTTTCTTAGCTGAAAATTGAATTATCCACTCCCTATTTAAGACCCTTCTAATGAAAATGTCAGTTATCATGAACTAAATGTTCTTTAATAGTACCAGTACATGGCTAGCTAGTAGAGTAGAATAGTAGGAGAGGGAAAACAGCAAACTCAGGTGTAAAAGTGTGCAGATCTACACACAGAAATAGATAAGCACCTTACAAGAACAGATGGATTAATCCCGAGTGCAGCCTGTGATGTGGTCAAGTCTTTCTCAGTGACAGGAAGGAAACAGTAACACGGATAGCTGTGCGGTTTGATAGGGCACAAAAATTTAAATTTTCTGTCCTAGATGTTAGATAAATGCTTTTCTTGGTAAAATCCTCTGACTTCTGCTACTGAGTATATAAAATAAACCTCCTAGAATATCTCATGCTGCCCATGTTATAAAGTTTTCCTGTTATATAATTCTAAAGAAGACAACCCAGCTCTCATATCAGATAGTACATCAGGGTCCTCAAAGACCACTGGGGTTCCCCACAGCTCAGGCTAACCTACTGATAGTAGTAGAGTAGTAACTGGTCGATGCTGCTGCCCAGTACCACAGTATTGGGGGGGGTTCTTTCCGAAGGAGACACAAAGCAAGTTTGTTCACCCATTGAATTCATTAGCTAAATGGCTCTTGTACCCACGCTAAGCCATCACTGCACTCTCCTTCGTGTTGGCTCTTCTGAAGTCTGGACTTATGCAGATATTTTGCCTCTTTGATTTCTCTGAACTGCACAGATGAGGCAGAGGCTTGCCCCAAATTCTCTTTCACTTGGGATGTCACCAGCTCCCTACTTTCTCTCATCCCAGTTCCCTACACAGAGCAATCAAGCTGAGGTTTCTGTATCTTCATACCTAAGCACCTTTTAACCACTGAAGCGTGAGGCAGCAGTTCAGAGCTAAGCAACACCTCAAAGGTTGGGTGCAGCAGAGATGTTGTGCCCTGGCATTTAATACATTTTAGAGAACAAGAAGAGAAGACTTGGGGCCTGGTGTGCCCTCAGATTCAACAATGCATTCCATGGAGGCTCCCAGCTCTCTGGGTTTAGAGGGCAATATTAAGGACACTTCTCAGTTTATTCTGGGGTGTCCTTTGACTATCAACAGATAAAGTCACATCAAATTTAGAAACGGTGCCACCTTCATATGGGTAAAACCCTAAACACCAGTTCTGTCAGTTTAAAGCTGATGGGAATCTCAAGCGCTTTTAATCATGTGTAAGCATAAATAAGAGATCCTTCCTAAGGGAAAGGTTGACCTAATGCTAACCGGCCCGTGGCACAAGGAGGGTGACTACAACATGTGAGGTGCGTGTGTGCGGGGGCACACACCTAGCTGTGTGCATGCTCCCGTGCTCTTCCAAGGCAGCCGTGCGTTTTACTGAGGGCCACATCTGCATAGCATTCCCACTTCTGGACTATCAACCATCCTCCAAGATGGGAAAATAAAACCTAGCCCTCTTCTGCCCTGGCCAAGCTCCCAGAAGAGGGCATGTCATGGGCCTGAGAAGGTGAAGCATCTGGCACATGTTTGTTGTGTCTGACGGAGCTCCAGCGCTCCCAAAGGGATGTGCAGCTTGCCATAACCTCCAGAGTAGGCATGTTTGTGTGAGGCACAATCTGGCCTATAGTTTCATATAATCACCTTAATTTAGCAGAAAAATAAAGAGTAAATTGTTGTTCAGTTGTTTTCTTTTCCTAAGGATTATTGCTTCTTAATTTTTCTTCTGAAAGTGGATTGTATGCATAAGTGTCAATGAAAACAGATTAGAAAGAAAAATTACTTTTTAAAAAAATATTTATGCTGCAAGAGCTAGATTATTCTTTACAGGAGGGAAACCAGAACAAACCACGTTGAAACGTAGCAGCTGTTGGCCTCATTGGTTCCTCTTTCAGTCCAGCATCCATTACAGCGGACTTGTAGCAATTTCATTTAATACTGAAGGGATCGTATTAAGGAAGGAATAAAGGTTGACAAAGTATGGGTTTTGTTCAATTTGCTACTGTTTCAAAGAATGAGCTTTTAAGCTTTCTGAAAGTTATTAGATTGTATGCATTGAATGAAAAGCAAGAAAATTTGTAAAGCATGATATGACGTTGATTTCTAAAGCAAAAAGGAAATTGAATCTAAAGTTCAGCGAACTATAGCTTATTTTCATTATAGACATTTCTACTGAGAGATTCTGTTAAGATTTAAAACTGCTGCTAAATGTGCAGACACCTAGTGAGACGGCAAATCTGTACGGTTATAGGCACATAAGAATGGGGCCACTGGCTCAGGCCGAAATACCCTGGTCAGCAGGTCCCCATAGAAACTTACAGAAAGTGAGAAAGAGGAGGGTGAATACTTACAAAACGACTAAAAAAGAGGGCAGATCCCTTGTGCTTAGTAGCAGTGAAGGGCTGAAGGATGCAAGAGAGTCCAGCCTCTCAGTCCCTCTCACTGCGGTCCCAGTGTGCTCTGGGTGTCTGTCGGAGTCCCCACTCTGCCTGTGGTCCATGTGCTGAGATTTCAAGGGTTGGAGGAGGGTGAAAGGAAAAAAAAATATAGGCATGTAGTTTGGGAGTAATGAGAAAATTTCTGCTGGTGGAGGAATTAGTATCTCATTTGCTCAAGAGCCAAAATTGCATTCCCTGGCACCCAACGTTCAGTGGAAAGTCACCTCCTCCATAACTCCTAAGTTCCACCAATCTGCAGTTTAGAGTTAAAAGTTAATCTATATTTAATCGTGTCTTATAAATCTATAAATGAGTTATGCATGCCAAAATGAAGTATATTAGGATGTCTGAAATACTGTAAAATGGATGTCTGATTGATCTATTTTGTCTAAAGCACTATTGAATGTGGAGCTCCTGTCAAGAGGAGAAAATACCACTTAACATTTCCTAGAAGTTACAACGAAGTACCGGGTGTTGGGAGAGTAACATTCTCTTCCCTCTCTGCCATGGAAACCTTATAACCAGGGCTCATGGCATGACATTGATCAATGATTTAATTCCACAGTGTTTGCCCCATATTCCTCAAGTGGGATTTTTAAATGGAGATGAATAACTGCTCTCTTCTCTGAGGTTTCAGATGCCCCAATTTTCCATTGTCTGAATACATGTATACACATTTGAGAACTTCAAAAGAAAAACACCAAATACAGTTAAAAATTGTATTAGAGACTTTTAGCCAGTTTGCATGCGTAGCACAATTTATAAAGATGGAAGATGAACAAAGCCAGGAAATTTGAGATCCTAGTGGATGAATAAACACTGAATGAGTGTGAATAAATAAAAGGGTATGAAGAGATATCTTTGTTGTAGTTTACTGGTGATAGAAAAGTATTTCAAGCTTATCTCAAACTGTTTATAAAATTCTCGATAAGCTCAGGTGTTGAAACGTGTGCTTTGGATTTCAGCAGCCTTTTCTTCAGACTTAAGTATTTCACAGTTTTAAAATAAAGATAGAGGGAATTTTGAAACATCACTTGAATAAAAATATCTAAATCCTTTCATTCTTAAAAAGTCAATGTTTCCTATTTTAGAAAAGTGAAGAGGAGAGCTGAGAGTATTCCACTGTCACTGGATGTTAATTTTGCATTTAAAGAAAAAAAAGAAAAATTTTAGCTGCTAAAGTTCCACTGAGCCCTATTAAAAGCACTGGATTAGAATAAAGCATTACTGCAACAAATGGTGGGGTGTCCCAGCATATTCAGGACAGTTTAAGTGTACATATTCACATCCCAAAAACCTGTAAAATAAAAATGGTGTCAGTTCTTCAGATTAATTTTTAAAGCAAAGAACATTTCCATGTTTTCCAATTCATAGAACAGTTTCAATTTTCTGTAGACTGCCATGACTATTTAACTACACCTTACAGTTCTCTCACCCTCACACTTGATGCGAAGCAGGGAAAAGGCAGAGATGCGTACGCTCTGTTAGCAGCTTGTTTCTCTTTTAAATCAAAACTTCTGATGTTTAAAGGAGAGTTGTGGATAAAAGAAAGTACAGCTTGAGGCTATGATATAATGCACTTAAAGGTCCCAAAGGCAATATTCTTAACATCTACGACCAACTCTGAAACATAACCTAGGAATGTAAATGTTAGGGCTGGGCTCTTAAATTCAAGTTTCCTGACACTCTGTGGACTGAAAGCCTTTGAATTTATAAAGAATTCCTATCTAAATAACCAAAAGAGTTCAAGCTCACTTACAATAATTATTTTGAGCTGTACTTACAAAGCAGTAGCAACCTAAGAGAAAGTGTTACCATGTACATCTCCAGCTGATCATTTCATCTGAACACACATGTTTTCATCATCTTAAAATTGTTCTTCCATGCACAACTTGGAGACCAGTTTTGTCTGTACAAGTAGGTAGTTAGGGGGTGGGAGGTGTCACGGGGATGCCTAACAGTGTTATATGTATTTGTGTATAACAACATATACATTCACAAAGAGGTTTGGAATGGATCAAGAAATTATTCTTGCTCATATTATTTTTCAAATAATTCAAATACTTGAGTGTTTAATGGAAAAACTTTTCCCCCCACACTTTTTTTTTAATATTCTTTTTAAAAACTAAACAAAAGAATGTATTTTTTGTTTTCTGTGGGCGCCTACAAAACCCGAGAAATGATGCTTAGAAACCCAAATCTCTTTGGAGACCAAAAGCACCTTAAATTTTTGCAATACTAGTACCTGAGGGGTAGCTAACGGGCCCTGTCAAATAGATGTGCCCATGAGCTATCACACGACAGCGCCGAGTTCAGCACGGAGCATGTTAGCGACACCCACTTTCATTCAAAACTGTCGTAATGTTGGGTCGAGGTGACCTCTGCATTTTGTAAACAGGTCACTGAATAATGTATATAATGCCCGCTAGGATGCCAGGGTGAGAACGCAAGGCTCCCTTCTGCCTCCTGTGTAACCGTGCATATCTAAATCCCTCTGTGGGGAGCTGGCCTCTTCAGTCATGAGCCTTCCAGAAGTGGCACTGGCTGTTCTTCATGAATTAAGTTTTATTTTACCCAGACTATTAACTTTCATTCTGAGAATGAAAAAAAAAAAAACAACTTAAAAGAATAAATTGAAATCGAAGAGGCCGAGAGAGTAGGCTTTGTTCTAACTCATAATTTCTCCGGCCATCGACGTTGAAATGCAGTTCAACATACATCAAAGGCGCGCACTGCTTGTGTCGGGAGGTAGATCAAATGTCTTTTATAGTATGGACACACTTGTCGAACATATATTGTGGTCTGTGAAAGAGTGAAGAGGTTTTTTTTCTGCAGAATTTTATAAGCACTAACCACATCTGAAATTTTTTCTTTCTGAACAAATGCACGTGTTTTACAACAGCTCTCTAATAGCTCAGGAGTGTTAGAAGGGACACTGGGAAACTTTTTATCACCGTGGCATGGATGCAAGTGCTTCGGGGGATCGAAGAACAGAAATTAAAAATATGCAACTGAATGATTTTCTGAAGAGAAGCAAAAGCAGTGATTTATTTGTGGAGACTGTAGTAATGAAACAACAGGACGGTTTTAAGATGTGAACATTACTGCTGGGTGACAGTAAACCAGAAACATGTATTTCTGGTCGCCTTGAACATTCCCATACTGAATTAAGCCAAAGTTGCCTCTGGTTTGCTGTCCTGCCTCTGACACTGTACGTAGCACATACTTTGGGAGGAGCATAAGAAACGGGACAGATAGAAAGCAATTCTTCCCTAGGTTTAACCTTTCAGTTTCAAGCAGTCTGAGGTTTATGGACTTCCTCAGCCAGAGGGTGCATTCACAACATTGATTTTAATAGCCATTGATGGAGCTCTTTTCATGCATTTGTCTAATGGATTTTTGAGCCCATTTATAACTTTGGCCTCCACAGCTTCCTCTGGCAATGAGCTCCATAATTTAATTATGCATTGTGTGAAAAAGGACTTCATATTGCTTGCTTTAAACCGGCCGCCTGATCAGCTGAGTGCTCCTTTGTTTTTTCTAGTATGAACAATAACAAATAATCATTTAGGTGGCTTATGATTTCATATCCATCTATCATATCTCTCCTCCCTCATCTGCTTTCCAGACTTATTAAGAGTCTCAGCCTAAGCCTCTTTTTTTGGTCCCAATGTCATTTCACAGTTCTAATCATCCCTGCAGCTCTTTCCTACACCTTTACCTAGCTCTCAAGCTCTTTCAGATGGAAGGGACCCACATGAAGTTTACGGGATGTGGACAGGCCACAGGTTTCTACAGTATTGTACCGATCTTTTGTTTTATCAACGCCCTGACAGTTCTAAGCACTAGTTCACCTTTGTGACCTCTGCTGAGCATGGAGGTGGGACCTTTACTGAACTATCTGCAGTGACTCTGAGATCTTTACTGTAACATGGCACATAAATGGCACATTTATGCACTGTTGTTGTGTGTATTTTGATAGCTTTCCCTGTGTCTATTTTTTTTATATATATTTGGAAATAGAATGCATTAAAAAGAAAAACTCTGTGGACTAAAAAACTGGTATAGAACCTATTTGTTCTGAACTAGAACTAGACACCTTCAAGAATATCAGTGATGTAAAATACAAATAAACAGGTGTCTGTGTCTTGACATATTCTCACTTCATCCTTCCTACCTTACTTAAATGCCAGCGAAGGGGTTTGTAGACTTGCTGATTCATTGACATGTTTCTGAGCAATGCTAAACTTCCCAGCTCTGGCTGATGTCAAAAGGAGTCAAGACTGGCTGGCCCTCATAGAATTGGACCTGAAAAGTATTGTTCTGGTAACTGTTTATACTATGTGACATTGTCACTTCCATGCTCTTTGTGGAGCTTGATGTTGGGAAAAATGAATTTCTAGAGAGGTTATGAAAGATCAAGGATGCTATAATGTCATCATAATTACATGTAACTTGGGCATCAGCATTACATAAAAGCATATTGAATGCTTACTTAACATAACATTTGAATAAATCATGTTTAAAATCATGTTCACTGAAACATTTATTACAGCTAGAGCCACGTAGTTTAAGCTTCTCATACATAAACATTTTTGGCATTATTTATGAAAACTTGGCTTGCATCCACTTAATTTATACTTTAAAAAATAAGAGATAGCTATGTGAGTCTTATATTTATAGCAGAAACCTCCATCGTCTGCTGCTTACTGAGGTTTCAGCAGATCTACAATGGTAATTCAATAACTGTGTCTACAATATCCTGGGAGTTTTAAACACAGTTTCCCATTTTTGCATTTGGCATTTCAGTCTGTACTTTCTTACTTTTCTTGATAGGCTTCTAGGTACTAAAAATAATTCGTTAGTGCCTATCACGCTGTGTGACAATGATGCCCTTGAATACCTAACCTAGTTAACATGGGTTGAACCTCCTAGGAAAAGGGAAAGTGAATTTTATTGACTCATTGGTGCGGATGCCTCACTGCTTCTGGAGTTTCTGGAAGGAAGGTTTGCAAGGCGGGTTGAGCAGTCTCAAAGTAGAAGCCCAGAAGCAGCTGTTCCAGGGAGGAAGATTTACATGGAGGTTTTGCATCTAGCTGTTAGAATCAATAGTTAATGCACCAAAGCCACATTGTATGGACTTAATTTGGTCTCTGTTGTGTATGCTGGGTCAATCAACAAAAGTATTTTCTTCACTTCAAAATGAAAGAGCCTCAAATATAATGAGCTGTGCATTCTCTGAGCCTGTGGAGAAGTTTAGCATCACATTTATTTTTCTTTCTGTTTGTGAATGGCTCATGCAAGGTGTACAGAATTCTTTCCAGAGCAGAAAAATCAAGTATTTTTTCTCAATAGTGGCATTCCATGTTCAGATGCTTTCAGTCTGAAGCTGAAATATCTCACTTTCTTATTGTTAGCATTACCTTCCAAGCTATAAATATTAGCCTTTGTATCTATGTTTTCATGCTGAATCATTTTGTTAGGTACATAACATCAAGAGTACTTGTTAAGCATTCTGTGATTCACTCGGATTGCTTTGTGTTCTGGCCTTAATCCAGAAAGGGCTATTACATTTCACTCTCCTAAAGATTATTTGCAAATGAATATGATATTTAACTTCATTTCTGCTTTTACGTGATCTTGTAGGATTTAAATGTGTGACACAAAGTGGTGATCAATGTTTAAAATTTAACTTACATTTAGTTAAGACCAGCAATTCCAGAAATACTGTGTTAACAGTTTCCCTGTTTCTTTGCTGTCCCCTTGCCATTAGCAGAGATATTCTTCGTGGAGCTCCAGCCTAAAGACATATGGGACATCTTGGTCTGATGAGCTTTTGGAGGGCAATATGCTCGATGTACTGAGGGAGACAGAGCCTTCCTTCCCCTTAAATCACCATGGATGGCATTTATCTTATGTACTGTTACATACCCAAAAGTTAGACATCTAGCTAGGCTATGTTTACAGTTATTAGGTACTTCTGGAGAGTGACTCTTCTACACTATTTTAGTCTTTTTCAGCCTTCCGAGTTTCTTTCAGTCTTTGGACTTGCTTACCCCCCACGCCACCCTGATTATTAAAGCAGTCTACAGTAACTGGCTCAGACTTACACATTTAATTTCTGATGCTTACATCAGCAAGGAGGAATCCCAACCAGAGACATTCTGAGTCGTGGTATCATCCAGAAATTGTGCAGGCTTTTAAAAAAGCACACAGAGTTCTGATTTTGCAGTTGGGGAAAGTACTAACGTACCAGAATGGGTTGTTCATGGCATGTTTTCCTGTGTTACATTGAGTGAATCTTCAAGAGAGCTGGGGGGGCGGAAAAAGGGGGAAAAGACGAGTTACTATTTTTGTTACTTTAATAATCCTAAATGCAAAACATTAGCTCTTTCTAGCAACAAAAACTCCACCAGCAGCAATACTGAAACCATATGCCCTCCATTTGATTTACCATCAGTGACTGCCTGGCTGCACACAGAGCCTCTCTGCCTAATAGTGGCTCTAGGCAAGTGCATGTAGAATATTCAAAGCAGTTTTGTTCTTTTACTAAAGTTGTGATAAGGATGCAAAGCATTTTAATGGGAATAATCAATTATATAATGATATTCATATACAACAAAGTGCTTTTAATATAAGTACTTTTAATGTGGTGGTTTTGTGACAGGGGAATTACTTTTGTAATACTTTCAGAAGCGTGTCTTCTGTTGGTGCCAGGCAGACAGCAGCAGCAGGAGACTTCTGTAAGAGATGAACTCCATTTACTCATCCTTCACAAGAAGCCATTTTCCAATTCAGACACCAAAGGATTTTACCACTCTGCTGAATAAGAGAATTTCAACATCAAAATGTGTCCACATTTTTGTAAGACAAGAAAAAAATGGAGTGCATTATTAGTCTGAATAAAAGCTCATTGTGAAACTTCAACATTTAAAGCACGAAATTCGATTCTCTCCTGTTACATTTGCCTAACTTTTCCTGATCTCCCTTTGCTGTTATCACCTCTCTTTCAAAAAAGAAGTTAATTCTATCCTGACACTGGCATATTTGCTGATGGATGTCAAAAGTTATGAACACAAGGTGGCCATAAAGATGTTTGGCACTCTTTTGAAAGTTTTAATAAATATAATAACAGAAACTGTTAATATATGAGTTTCTATCTTATGGGTACGGATATATTTAGGTAAGGGGATAGAAAACAGACAGGTATGTGTCTGTATTGAAAACAGGTATGTGACTATAGCCAGGCGATATATTTGGGTTGGTGTTGACGTTTCAGATGCCTCTTGTCTGCTCTTCCCCTGTCTCCTTTGCTGAGCTCAAGGAAGCACCCCATGCCTATACTGAGTCATGGTGGACCAGACAACTAAGAAGTGTGGACGCTAGACAAAACTGTACTCTAGAATATCAATCAGACCACAAAAAAGCATGCTCAGGCATGGTTGCAGGCATGCAATACTTTGATCTTTAAATCCAGAGCAATGTGGCTTCTGAATCCTGATGCCTAGAACTATCAAAAGAACTTAAGATATTATGAAGTCTAGAGTAGGATTCATCTGAAGATTAGATGTAGGTGTCTACATGAGAACTGGGTGCTCCCATTATGTCAAAAGAGATGTAGTCAACTTGGTTAATGGAGCCTATGTATAGAAAGCTGGGGATCCTTCTCTTGGGTGGAATCTGACCTGAGAGGCTCAGCCCAGTTCCCCTACACGAACATCCTGAGCCATTGGGATGCTCCAAGCTTACCTCTCCGGCAGAGTGCCGGGATCACATAGGTCTTGTGTTGTAACGGACAGCTCTATGCAGGGTCTCGAGTAACTCAGGACGTCTTGAATGGACTAGATGGTGGCATCTAACCTGAGCCCTTCCCAGTCCTGCCAGGTCTGTGTTGGAAGGCTGGCTATTTCAAAGGGATCCAAGACATGACAGAGGCCCCACATATCCCTGCCCAGTGGATGAGTGAGTTGGGCACTCAGAGTACTTAGCGGTTAACATCTTTTAGCCAGTGCATATTTAATGTAAAATGCATAACCACTCCGGGAACAGAGACCAAACTCGGGATCTACCTTTCCCATCTAAGTGGAGCTTAATGCATTCAAACTCTGGATCATTTACCCCATGCTTTTAGTTGCTTCTCTTTAACTCCTCTAAGCAGACAGGTAAAGTAATGTACACAGACATAAATCAGATTGTGAGATACAAATCAATACTTATTATGGAGTACCCCTTACATGCATCACGCCTTCTCAGAAACTACTTAGCTAAAACTTATATTTTATTGCTGATTCCAGCAAAGCCAACACATTTCAAACAAGATCTCCTCTTGCTCTCTCTTAAATCAGTAGCACTACTTCAGAAGAGTTCTTTGTTCCCACATAGAATCATAGACTCATTAAGGTTGGAAAAGACCTTTGAGAACGTCACATCCAGCTGCTAACCTATCAACATGTTCCCAAAATGTCCAACAAAAAAATCTCAGGATAAACTGTTTTCTAGTTAAAAAAGTATTCTACAAAGGCACATGGATTTCAGTTGAAAAAGCTCAAAAAAATAGACTTAAGCTTCAAATTTTCTATATGCCTCTTTTACATGAACCTCAGTGTTTAAACACACATAAAAGTATTCAAACATCAGAGATAAAGTATTTCATTTTACACTGAATACATCACATTAGACTTTAATGTATTGTTTTAGTTCAGCTTATAAAAATATAATGAATGAACTGAATTGGATAATGTTCATCTGGATCAATTAGAAACCTTTTCTGAATATTATTCGCATACCCCTACTGAAATCATATTGTTGCATTGTGGTTTTCACAAAAGCAGTGACTATTTTTTTCCTTTTTCATTTCTTGGCAACAGAGTCAAGGATCTATAATTAAAAACCCACTTAGACAATTTCCAAAAGATTATTACAATCTTGTCATGTCAGGGGTTGAACAAGTCAATATATAGATTTTTTTTTTCCCCATCCCTAGATTCTACAATGACGGTCTGGAAAGCTTGAAGACCCTAAACTATGTTTTCTTTTGGCAACGGACACAGGGCATGCAAATGACATTCCTTTTTTCTCTCTTTTTAGGAATGCAGTTGAAGAAAACAAAAAACTATATGCAATCTACGACACAAGGTGAGTAACAAAAAGTACTTTAAAAATGTGATTCTTATTTGTAAATGGAACGTTAATCCTTTCAAATGTTGAAAAATATTATTAATATATACTTTAAATTATTTTTTCCCTGAGCCACAAAGTAATCTTTAAATTCAGGCACAATGACAAATATTTTAGATCATCATACACAGAATTCTGTGCTCACCTAATAATGATTCCCGTTTATAAATAGTGATTTCCCTTTGTATACAGTGCATGTGTAACAGAAACGCAGTTACACAGCCAGCTTAATTTACATGTTATTCCACAGATGGAATATGGCCCCCATGATCTGTTTATTAGAGCTTAACCGTGGCTGCTCCTGATGCCAGTGTTTGGGGATGCAGAGCGAAGGGCTAGCTGGCACAGCCTTGGGAAAAGAGGATGCCTTTAAAAAGACTGAGAGGCACTTCCACCAGCAGAGCGCTGTGTCTTGGCAGTGCACGCCTGTGGATACAGCCTCTGTGTAAACACACCTCCACACTCTCCACACTCTGAAGATTTCCCTTTCCCCTCATCCTTCATGGACTGTGTCCTGTTAAGGGCACTCCTTCGCATAAGTAAAAAAACCTACACAAAGGGTAAGAGCAAGACATACATCAGGTTTTCACTTCATTCTGCCCACAGCTTGCTTCTTTGCTACCCTGGATTATTGCTTCCAGAATCCTTCCTAATCTTAGCAAATCAGGATTGATGCCAAATCACTTCATCGCACTTCCTTCTCGTTGCTTACCCTGTTTTATGAGGGACTGTTTGCACGTATAAATGGCTTGTTTTCCACGCCCCCCACCCAGCGTTTAGTCTTTGTCTTTCTACTTTTCCACTGTTAAAGTTCAAAGGGACACTTGGATGAAAGTGTCAGGAACCAACATCTCTTGGTGTTTAGCTAGTCCTTATACAGACGCATCAGCTAGGATCCTGACTTGATCTTCCTTTAAATATACATAAAACTAAACGTAAGTAATTCAAACAACTCGCAGTTGTCGTCTTCACTCCATATAAACCCTCGCACAACGAGGCTTGGGTCCTGACTTGGAATTCTGGCTGCTGTAGTAAAAAAATTGCATAAACAATAACTATCATAAATGAGATGCATAAAGATACTGATAAATATGAAAACACAAAGAAATGGGTTATATTATTCTATTTTTATCTAACATGAAAGAAAAAAGGTAGCTGCTGCATACTGTTAATAATCATGTGCTTCTGACGAAGAGATTTAGATGAAAACACTCAAATAGAAACTCTTAACAAAGAAGTCCTATGTAAAATAGCTCTTCCTCAAGTGTAGTTACAGTAAAAAAAAAAAATCATAACTCAGTTATTTGTCTGTTTTTCTAAATACAGACTGTGTTTTCATCAGGACAGAGACTTAAAGAATAGTACTTCCAGAGCACCACAGGCTTCTCTAATGTATTTGTGTTATTTCAGTGCATAATCATTAATCTTTATGATGTGAGTTATAAAGAGCCTTGATTATTTCTTCCTCTGCCAAAGTGTCAATGGATTTTTATTTTGATGTGTCTGACTCATTATGTGCATAATCCAGAGGTTTTGCTGCATAAGGAATGGAATACTGCAGGAATACTCTTTTAAATTCATTCAGATAATGCAAATTTTTGTTCTATTTTCTTGAATATGAAGAAAAATAACCATCTGAAAATTAAACAACAGTTCAAAACAATTTGGGTCAAGCCTCTTATTAAAGGCAAATTTGTCCCCATTACTCATATTGATTAATACCCTATTCTTTATGTAGCCTGCTGAAATATTCAGATCTCCACTGCATCAGAACTGTGGACATAACAACATTAATATTTCCGTATAATTAAATGAAACCCAGCAAATTATGCAACCAAAGCAAACGGATTTATGCAACGCTGTTTGCAATCTGCCCGACAGAAAAGGGGACAACGAGTATAAACTCATCGTCAGGTATAAGCTCAGCATAAACTGTTGGGTATTACTCAACAGCAGCAAATATTACATATGCTTTCTGGTAAACATACATAGTAGATGAATATAACAGTTTTCCTCACACACTATGCCCAACAAGCACTGCTCATTATCTGGACAGGCAAAACACAGTGTAGGAAACTGTCAAAGTACAGAGTATTCCCCAAGCCCAGAGGTTGCGCATCTGCTCCTCCTCGTCACTCTCCAACTCCGCTTCTGCTGAGATTCTGTAGGACAGAAAGTAAGAAAGTTGACCTTTCTGAAGGAAACATTAAGTTTTTGTTGAATGGTATTTTGGCAAAAATGGTCCTCAACTTCTGATTTCATAAAGGAAAAAAGAAGTCAGGCTTGGGGGGGGAAGAGTTGAAAATTTTCTTGTGGATTTTTTCCCAGCCAGTTTTATTAATTACACCTTCTCAGCAGGTTAAACCAGCAGGCTATTAAAATTGCTGCAAGGCAGAATAGGTAAGCAGCAGCATGGGTCTCAGCCTAGTAAGATTAATGCCCTGTGTTCCTCAGAAGACACCGCTTCAGCTGTAGCAGCAGTTCTTCCCACTTTTTTTAGTTTCTCTCTCTCTCTCTTTTGTATCTCTGAACCCTCTGTGACTGCAGTTTGCTTCAGGATAAGACTGGATCTTTGTCAAAATCAGTTAACTGACAGACAAGCCAGAGAGGAAAATGAAAAAGAAAACGTTCTGATAAGCGATTCTGACCTCAGCGTGTAAGTTGGGTTATGCTCATTTTGTCAGGTAAACCCTCAGTACCACTTTCCAGTGCAAGAGCTCAGTGATGTATCGCATGGTGTGATCAAATACTTCTTCCCTGATTCTCACAGCCGTCTTTCTCCTACAGCCTGGTGACTGATAGTGGTAGTACTGCAAATGCATCAGTCGGGAGCAGGGCTCTTCTCTAGCCTTCCCGTCATTGCCTCCTCTTCTGTACCTCCACTAGAACTGACAATGATGAAGAAAACTGGAATTTGTTCCAAAATTCTGAGCGGCTCCTCATTCCACTCCCACTGCCTTCAACAATTTCTGTTCTTTAACAAAGGCTGAGCGTGCTCTGTTCCAGCTCCTCCTGAAAGGAGATGATGGGTGCACCTACATAGCATTTTAACGTAGATCAGGACCATGCTCGTGAAGTGAATCATTTGATCATTCCCACTTACTGTGCTTTGGTTCACATCTCAGAGCAGTATCAGAGCATGAAATCTGAGTCCTTTCCTACGAAACTGAGGTGGAAAATGCACCCCAGCAGCACACTAAATGCAGTCCAACCGCTAATGAGCATCTAGTCTATGGGACCAGATTAGAACTTTTCCTAAAGGAAAAAACCCAACTCAACCGAAACGTGTATGGCATGGATCTCAGGTCCTCAGCAACCGCAGTTTTGCTCTGCAGGCTGGCCTCGGCACTTGCTAACCCAGACACAGCCAACGAATCCATTGTAACCCCACTCACCCCAAGGACTTCTTTCACGTGTAGGCTTGGCAGGTGTGTTCTTCCGCAGTTATCTGCATTGGCCCAAGGACAGTCCTTTTGCTCCTTCACGCACAACGCCTGCCTTTGCAGTTTAGACTTATCCATTTTTGAAGTGGCCTTTACCAATATTGGCAGTGTTAAGGACGAGAGGAATATCGCTGTGCTTACCTTATTGAACAAAATTTAATTGGGAGCATAGATCTTAACTGTCTAGTGGCCCAGAGGCTGGAACATTCCCCAAAGTAGTAGAAACAGTGATGAATTTTAGTCCCTGAACTACAACATTCGAACTCTCATCTTTTACAGGGATAATTTTACTGGAACAGAAAGTCTGCATGTTGGAAAAAGAGCAAGAGTGAGAATGAGCAATGATGAAGGCACCTAAGGGGAGCAGAGAATTGGGTTCTGTTCCTTCTACACCGAAGGCTGATTTATTTTATCCAGTAATTAATTCACGAGTTACTGGATTATTTATGAAATAACAATACTTAATAGATAGGAGCCAAATCACTAGGCCACCCAGTCATGTTAACTCTTTCCCTCTCTGCCCTGCTTCACTATTTGCTGAAAAGTGGCACGTTTCAAACAACAGAGATGAAAACCTTACCCTGAGGTCCTGCAGTCTGGGCTGATCTTGGGAGACACATCCTTGGGATTTTCTTGGATGGAGAACCTGCAGGTTCTGACTGGGTGCTTTGCTTTGGTGAATAAAAGTGCCAAGACTCCTTCCCATCATACCTTGATACAACCTATTTGCTTTTCAAAAGGAGACGTTTAGGAGTCTAAATCCAGGAGAAAATATTGGGGCAGAACAAGTCCATTTCTGTGCTAATTTTTTTCCTACTGGCCACATTAACTGGCTCCCCCAAAGTCTTTGCTTCCATTATTTCCTTAAATACTCTGCACTGTGTGGGGCTTTGCTGGGTCTTGCCTCCAGACCGCTGCCACAGAAGCTTTGTTCCGAGTCTTTCTCACGTTCAAAACCCAAAGTGCCATTTTCACTGTAAATGCCACATCACTGAGAAGTCAAGATGATTTTTACCTCTCATGAAAATCATTGATTATTTATAATTTTTAATGTCGTTCAGTTACTGCTAAGGCTAATTGAATACAAAGTCTCAAGGAACAAATGCTCTGTATCCCTCTAACTACTTCCTTGTCCCATCAGCTCCAGCCTGGGTTATCTTTAAACCACCCACAAATAAATGGAAGTGGTTGCTCTGAAAGATCAAGAAGACAAATACTTAAACGAAGTGATAAAATATGACAGACTCTACAGCACTGGTGATTCATTCCTACCTCAGAAGTGTTTCCAAAGTACCAGGATAGCGCATTAATCAGAAGTAGTGTTCTCTAAAATATTTTATTTCTGTTATAAAACCGACAATCTATTTAAGAAACATTATTAGTGCTTAAAGGCGCTTTTAAACCATGTTAAGTTCTTCATAAGAAATATTTTCTTCACAGTGTTAATAATTTCTTTCAGCACTAAGGGGGAGAGAACCGAGTTGGTACCCTTCCCTAAAGTCACCTTCTCTGAAGCCTTTAAAAGAACTAGTCTTCAGAACTGCCCATCCATAGCATTAAAGAAAAAACAGCATCCAGGACCCTCAAATCACTTTTACATATATTTTATATATACAATATATATATTTATTATCTGACTTTTCCTTTTTTAGCCCTTGACTCATCTATGCTTCGTGTCACAATTCTCAAGCTTTCATCATAAGCCTTATTAGTTTTTAACTGAAAGCTAAGATTTTCACTTACTTTATAATCACAGTAATTACAGCACTATTAAAACACCCAAGTATTACAAGATCTAAAATGAAATCATAACATTTGGCAACACTCAGTTTCTCTGCATTTTTCCTTGTTGTCTATAAGGTTTTGTTTTTAGAACTGAGCCTGCTCCTTCTTTTATTGGAGCTTTATTATTAACTACTACAGCAACAAGGTCAGGACATATGCCACGGATGGCACTTGGTTTTCTGTTTAAGAATTTCTTGAGCAGAGATGAAAAGCCATGCATGCTTTCTCACCTGTACATAACACCACAGCACTCCTCAAGTGCCCATCCTTTCCCTAGCAATTTCTCTAAGGGAAGAGGATATCTAGAAGGAAAAATAGGCGCAGAGAGAAAAAGTGCAAAAAAAGACATTGCTTTTCTTCCCTGACTAGTGAAATATCGTGCTCTGTCACAGAGCAGCAGACACTGCAGTTTAACCAGACTCAGGAGCTGGCTAGGGCCATGTTTACACTGTTGGTAGAGCATGGTGAAGAGGTCTGGCACTGAGAAGGAGCTGGCTCTGCAACCAAAAGCAGTATAGCCAAGTCAGCGTGCTTCTGTTTCCATGCCAATTAGTCCTGCTGAAAGGACTAATTAACCTGGAAGGAGGTTAACAATAATAACAACTGTGCTGTCTCCACCCCAACCAGTGATCTATACAAAGTTAAGAGCACCCGGAAGCTCACAGGCAACACAACAGAGAGCCGACAGCTCTCACCGTGCATCCCTGTGACACCAGGGCACCGGTTTCCCGTCATTACTGTCCCACGTAACATTTTCCTGGCAAAACACAATGCTTTCGGTCTGTGTGGATGGCATCCACACAGACATGGCTGAGGGGAGCCTCAGGCCCGGCACCTCTACACGCACACCGCACCGCTGGCCCCCCTCCAGCCCTGTGCGGGCCAGCTCCCTCTCCCGCCCCGGGGGCCTCCCACCCAGCACGGCTCCCAGGACACGCCAAGGGGCAGGTGGGCGCAGTCACCCCGCCTGGGGCAGGCCGAGGGGCTGGGGAGGGCGGCCTGCCAGCCCCTGGGCTGAGGTCAAGGCCCGCAACCCCTCAGCCCGGCTCGGCCCGGCCCGGGGCAGGCAGCCCCTGTCACTCGGTTCCAGGTGGGTCCCGGTGAGCTGCGCTGGCCCTGCTCCCCCCCCGCGAGGATCCCCTCGTCTTGTCCGAAGAGAAGGAGCCGGCTGCGGGGACCCCCCCGCGGGGGCTTGCGAGGGGTCACTCCTGCGTCAGGGCGGGCGCCGCGGGGCCGGTGCCGTGGCCGGCGGTGCGGGCGTACCCCGAGGCGGCGCCGGGGGAG
>VWZZ01003264.1:34883-46988 GCA_013399095.1 Psophia crepitans
GCCGGCGGGATGCGGCGCGGAGCGGGCTGGTGGCAGAGGGCCGCGGCTGTCCGCGTCTCCCCGCACCTTGCGCGGTTCGGGCATCCCAACAGCCCGGCGTGTCGGTGAATAAACTCGGACATGTGCGTTAATTGCTGCTGTGCATCGCGAGCGGGCGCGATTGCGTGCGGGCTCCGGGGGGGTTGCGGTGTTGCTTCGCCAAGTGAGGCTGTTCGGAGGCTGTCAGGTTCGCTGAGGATCAGGCAGGTGCTCGGTGTGCTTCTGCCCCTTGGTCCCCGAGTCTCTGCAGTTTGGCAGCTTGGGGTTGGAAGGTGGAACTGCTGTTTCTTGTCCTAATCCTCAACCTGAGGTGGGTTTTTCATGCTTCTGAGCAAATCAGGCATTCCCCCCGCATCTCAGAATCTTTCCTTTTGCAAACCTGAGGCAAAAAGGCCAGCCTGCTCTGCAGTGCTGTGGTTGTAGTTGTGGCATTAAAAGTAGTAATCTGCACGTTTGGAAGCTGAGCCCTCTTTGAGTAAATCTGACAGTAACGCTGGCGCGACTCCTCCTTTAACGCGCTGTCGCGGTGTTACGAGGTAGCATAGCTTGGCTTTATACAGGGTCTGTGTGTTTTCATCAATCCTGCCCTGTCTTTCACCCACTCCACCCAAAATTCTGAGGTAGAAACTTTTTGCTCTGCTTTTGATCTTTTAGAAAATGTCTTTAACAGAGATAGGTATCTGTTTTCAGTTAAAAGTGCCGCCAGCGTCTGCCTCTCTGCTCATTCAGGAGGGACAAACGAGATAGTTCTTACTTATAAGAGTTTATTTTAGGCTTCCTGCAAATTCAGGCAGCTGCAGAGACACCTCGTACATTCCACAGGCTTTTCTGTACCTGTAAGATTGCTTCTCAAAAAAATGGAAGCTGACTCTTTGAAGAGTAATTGAAAAGCCTGACTTACTGTCCTCACTGCCACCTCCCCCACCTTTGGCTATGCTCTCCGTTAAGGGAAGCACTACATTATGCATTAAATTAATATATAACACTTTGTGTATGTGAAGGGCTACATAGGGAATAAATATCAGAGAAAGGCAAGCTGAGACTGGAGAGAACATGAGGATACGTATGGTGCTTTTTGTGTGTTTTTTTTTTTCCCCAGCTGTGGGAAAGCCTGCTAGGTTTAAATAACAACTTGTCTAATCTACTGTGGCAGGGGTATAAGGAAAAGTAAGTAATTACACTGCTTGTTGTTCTGCTAGACTGGGTAATTAGATCTTGAATAAGACAGGAGCTCCTCAAGAAGATGGGTGCCATCCCTTTCCCCCGAACGGTGAGCCAGCATACCAATGTAGTTGCTAGCTGGCCCACAAGTCAGTGCCCACTGTTTCCCATTAATTGCCAGAGCTCTAAAGGAGTGAAGAGGTTTTTTCCGTGCCCTCTCATGGGGCAATGCAAAGTCTGAAAAATAGCAATACAGATCTTGCAACAGAAACAAATATGTTCCTGAAAGGAGTCGCTAAAGTACTATTGTTACAAAAACTTAATTTACTTCAAGAAAGGGCTTCTGGTTCGTGAATACCTTACTACAACCAGACTTAGAGCTGAGCTTGTCTCTTTTCTCCCTGTGAAAGAAGTCATCTTTGACTAAGCACAGCTATATTCAAGTACTGCCTGAGTTGATTACTTCCACTTATTTTAGGTAATTTTATACTGATCTGCAAAGATTCTTGAATAAATATCAAGGAACAAGGATGAACAAACAGAGCTTTTAAAGATTACTGAAGTATACACTCCAAGGTAGTAATTTGGAGGGGAAAAAAAAAAAGTCACAGTTAGTGTGAAGATGTGAGGCATAGCTGTTGAACTTCATGCTGGCTACCAGCTAAACTTTTAATCTTTGACATATTCTTTCATTTAATTCCAAGCAGATATTGTGATCATTGACCTTTAGCCTCATCAGCTATTGAAATGTCTCACAAGAATTTCTGTCTGTGAACTGTGGCATGCGGACATTAATTCCTTTGATTTAAATCTAGACATTGGTGTAACCTTTTATAAATTAGCTTGTTAAAATTCATCTCTATATTAAAAATAAAATAACTAGAGAATTAACATTCTTCAATTTTATGAATATAAATAAAAAGTTATTACAGCAAGTTTTATTATACTGCCTTATAGGCAGCCTGTAATGTAGCTTTCGGTGATATGATGACAATTCTTTGTAACAAGAATTACAGCTTGTATTGTGCTCTTTTTTATTCTTAATCAAACTGTAGGCTTATATATAATATATTCCTCTGTGGATCTTCAGTTACTAGTTATTAATTTGGCTTTCCAGCATGTTAAAAAATTATTTGTGCATTTCTAGGCTTTCTGTTGAAAGTTATTAAAAATCCTTCGCCTTCCGTGCATCCAGGCTACCTGTAGCTATTTTTTAGAACAGACTTATTGAATAGTAATGTGCATCTTCCTCAGATTACATGGAACAGTTAACATTTGGTTTTTTGACTTTTGATGCTGAAATGCTAAGCTGGGTCAGGAGGACTGATGCAGGCATCAGGACTGCACAGCATCAGATTGTTTTACTGAAAAGTTTTAAACAAGCAGTTTCTACGTGATCTTATAACATCTTGAAAATATTGGGAAACGTTATTGAAGTTGTTACTCTGCTTGTAACACTCTCTCTCTATAACTCTCTATCTCTGCTTGTAACTCTCTCTATTTATGTCATACTGAAAATACTAAACATTTATGAAGCAGAAATAATATGCTTTGATATTTATACTTCGAGTTACATATATGGTAGCAAGAATGAATTAGTGAAGTTGTGTGTAAGAAGTGCATTTTTTAAGGAAGGGCTGCAGTCTGTTAATGACCTGCACGTATATCAGTGCATATATATGTATATTTTCATATGTACTTTATTTCCCTGCTTTACCTGTGCATGCTTTCCCATTATTATTTGCTTATTTCACAAATTATACCTGTAATTGGGTACTTAACCACCTATCTGGTTTCATGCATACCTCAAATGATTTAAATTGCATTTAAAACTGCTGTAAATGCTTGTAAAATGGACATTAATGTGCATCTCCAAACAACGTACTAATCAATAATAACAGAAGTAATACTGAGAAAATACTGTAAGTCATTTTACAGCTAAAAAGTATGGAGGATTACTGTTGTCAGATTTCAATAATTTAGCTTTATAGTTGATCATTTTACATGATTTTGTTTGATTGTGTTATGTACTTTCTGCATTTTAGAGGTATGTTTTGTTTAGGTGATGTGAACTGAAAAAGAAATAGTTCTCGTGCTTTTTACTAGTCTGTCAGCCTGTTTCAAATCAGTATCCCCAGTTTGTAATTTTTTTACAGTCCGATTCTTGTTCAACATTTGGTCTGTCAATCAAATGCGTTAGTTCCAGGCATATAATTTTCAAGTACCCAAATACCCCTGCAGCTTTTTATCCTTAGGAAGTTAAATAATCAATACGCTGAGTCTCCAAATAACCTTCTCTTTAAACTCATCATTATAGCTGGAAGAGTACGATGCTGTGCTTTCATTTTCCCATCATTTTAGGAGGTGTTTTATAGTTTATGGGAGGTAAACCTGTAAAGTGGATAGAGAAAACAAGGAGATCAGTGTGAAAATGAACCTTTCTCCGTAGAGATTATGTTTTGCAGAGAATAGTATGTTCTCCTGTAAGAAAGAAAACGTGCAACTGCTCTCTAAAGTGCTGTCTGCATTCTCTTTGTGTACCGAGGGGAATTCAGAATTGTTCAAAGGCTAGGCTCTAATTTTGATAGAATTAAACTCAAACCAGCAAAACCCAGGAGGCATCATTGGCTATATAGTCATCCTGCTGTTTTGAGAATACTGTACTCAGAAAATTAGTTTGACATAAAGTCAGCCCATAAAACTTATGAGTTGTTGTTTCTGAAAAAGATGTAATCTGTTCTATGCTAATGCTTTAATTTTTTATTTTTACATATGTTCCATTATAAAGCTTCAAGTACACACATGAACTGCGTTGGGTGCCCGCTGATTTTCAAAGCAATTTTGACATCCTCTGACAAACTGTGTTTTAGTTGCTGTTGTAAGGTCAACTGAAGTTCTTACTGAGGGCAAATATTGTCTATTTTCCTTCGATAGTGATGCATAAATAATTATTTTTAGGTGAATTAATTCATACTTCACCTGAAGTACTGAAGGTTCAAAAATTCCCTACTTCTGTTGGTCAGATTTGTCGCCTCTTACTTTAGATGTCTAAAAAATGGAGCGGGATTCGGTTCATGTAAATAGAGATGTATACAATTAGATGTCTCAATGAGAGCTGGATTGCTGAGCCCTACAACTGTAATTAATGAAGATCTGGGACAGAATGTGGCTGCCTAGGCAAAGGTGTCTACTGTCATTTCAGCTTTGTGGTATCGTACTTACTCTCCGATCTCCAGCGCAGGTCGGTACAGATCCCTTACAAGTCCTCTGCCGTGCCTGCGTGCTCTGTGCGCGTCTTAGATGTGACACCAGCTCCTGAAGTTGCAACAAGTCTTATTCCTGTCAATAGAGGTGATGGAGTTCAGAGAGCTATTGATCTTAAAAGAAAGATGACACTTTAATAGTGCTTCTTAGATATTTTAAGTGCCTGAAGGTATCCCATTTGGACTCCAACTGCCTCTCTAGAAGGGTAGGGGACTCCTACAGATCCTGTGCTGTACTTGCCAGCCCTCTGCTCAGGTCCTGCATAATCCGGGGCATCCAAAATGGCACCAAACACACTTGCTTAGGTAAGGGAATTATTCCCTAGGTGTCCAGCCAAAGCTCATCCTCCAGGCTCCCTCTGGAATCAGGAGGATATCACCACTAATTTGTAAGAGAGATCTTAGACATATGTGTGGTTTGGGTTTTTTTAGTTTGGTTTTTTTTTTAAGATGGAAGGATTTGTCTTTCTGGGAGGTGTCCTTTCGTGAATGGCTATGGAGAGAGCCAGGGCAACTTGGTTAGTCTTTGAGTGGCTGCAGTTAGGAACAGTGAAAAGTAACCTGTGTTGCTTAACATAAATGTAGCTTGTATTTCCTGCCATAAACAGCTACTTTCTAGATACTTTGCGAACAGAATCTCAGTTACCTCATGCAGGAAATCATAACTGAGTTGACATATTTTGCTTTGAAGATTCAGATGGAGAAATTAAATGAGTTGTACTAATAGAGTGATTACATAATCATTTTAATTGCAAGCATAAGTTTTCTAGCTAGAAGATTCGTGTGCAGTGCTTATAACTTGATCACAAGTCACAAGAGTATAAAATAGAATATATAACTTTATACACTGATTTTTGCTTTTATATATTTTGTAATTTAACGTACTCAGGGAGACTACTAGATCGTACTAAATAGATAGGCAGGCAAAGCATCTAAATAATTTTGTGTGTATACATATATGTGTGTATGTGTTTGACAGGTAGGACAAAAAAAAGAAGAAAGAAATACTGCCCACGGAGGGAAGCATCTCCTGAGGCCAGCTTAGCCCTGCAAAGAGTGCTACCACTGTGCCAGTGATGAGCTAGTAGCCATCCAGTAGGAGATGGCAGCAACGGGCCCTGCTCCTGGAGGACCGTCTATCTTAGCAGGTTACCTGCCTTCCAGTTGCCAGCTGGCAACAAGAGCATCCTTCCTTCTGATCATCTCTTTTGGCCCCATCCGTTTTTCTTCCTCAGGACAATACCCGTGAACTCCCCAGCCTGCCTGACTGTCTCTCCACTCCTGTCACATTTCATAGTTGCTGTTGGCAGAGAAAGGTGCTTGTAGCAGACGACGTGATAGGAGGATGACTCCTGTTTGGCCAAGGGAATTGATGACAGGCTTCTGCTTATCCGCAGAGGAAAGTGGCTGCTGTGAATACCTGCCTGTGCAGAGACAAGGAGGTAGTTAATGTTGCTGGGAGGTGGCAATAGGCTTTTTAAAAGCCAACTCCAGCTGCCAAGATTGAATCATCCTGACTTGGATGATGAAATAGATGCAATCTGTGATGACATCAATCTGGAATAATTGCAAACATTTCAGGGGACAAAAAGGGAATTTGAAATGATGTTTATAAATTAGAGCAATGGCCCTGAATAAAGAAGGGGCAACACAAAGTGCTTTTCGTAGGGAAGGAAGAATCTAGTACTTAAAATGAGAAATAATTGGCTAAACAGCAATGCAGAAAAACAAAAAAAAAAGAAAAAAGATGTGGAGGTTTTATTGGACCAGCATCTAAAACAAGTGAAAAAGTTAATCCAAGCCACAAGTGCAATGCAATTGAAGACAGACACATCTTACTCTTGGGCACGTAAGTAGAAGTGTCATTCACAAAACATAGGGATTTCTCTGTCCTCTATTACTGAAGCCTGAGCAAGAATGCTGTGTCCAATGTTTTTGCACTGGTTTGCAGGGAGATGGAAATAAGCAGGAGGTATAAGGAAGGCAAACAAATGTTTCTAATTAAAATAATTAGAAAACAGGGCGTATACGACAATGTTGAAGTAAATGGGTTTGTTTACCACTGAAAAATAGGATGGAGAGAGGACATAAATTTCCCAATATGGTGGTGAGAGGAGGATGACGATCTGTTCTTTAGAACCAATTGAAGTAAGATCTGAAGAAATTACTTAATTGATTTCAGATTAGTTTTCAACTAGCCACATGTGCTGTAGCATCTCCTTTGTTGCAGGTTTTCAAGAAGAGTCTAGAAAAATACATCTGCCAGTGGTGTGGCTCTTGCCTCTGAAGAGCCTGGGCCAGCTGAAAGTTTCAGATCTTTTCCAGCACTATACCTCTGTGAATCTGTGCTCTGATTTAGTAACTATTTCTGTCAGTGCTCCCCTGAGTTGTGCACACAGTGTGTCTTGGTGCGGTTTCGAATGCCCCTGCTGGTCTTGTACTGATGCTGCAGAAGATCAGGAGTCTCCCACAGGTTGTTTGTAATATATGCCAGTGTCAATAAGGATATGCCACGCCATCTGAGATGTCATTAGTTACCAACGTTATGTCTGTATCTCCATTGTGTTCTCAGTATCTTTGCATTGATTGCAACAGGCTGTGTATGACCTTTCAAATGTACTGGTCATAAAAAGAAAAAAAAAAGGGTTGTAAAGTACAAGGTCAGGACTTCTGTGCTGTAACCATAAGTAAATTTTTCTTCTGTCAACATTTTTTCATCGTGGCAAAGTAATGGAGAGGTACAGTAATTTAAGTTATACAGTGGGAGTGGAAAATTCACAGAAACTTTATGGATTTATACCTACTCTATGCCTAGCAATTTTTTCCTATTCCTTTGAAGACAGAAGGAAAAAGAAAGGAAAGAGTGGTATTTATATGAAGATTTTTATTCATGCACTGAGTGCTTATTCAGAGAATTTAAGGTCTGTAGTCATACAAAAAGCTTAGCAATTTGATAAAGACATGGCAGGCAATCTCATGATTGGCAGAAGACAGTGTGCAAACACAGGAGCATCCATGACACATCTGACTACAGGTCCACCCAGCCAAGTGTCCTGACTCTGATACTGACTGGTAGTGGATGCTTAGGGAAGAGTAAAATAAACGCATGCTAGTACTTCTCCAGTGTACTCCTGCAACCTCCCATGATTTGTGACTTGAGACTTCTTGAGTCTCAAGACTCTCAGAAAAAGTACTTTTTGTTTAGGTGTCACCAGAGCATTGGGATCATTTAGTGACGATACACTTTTCCCCACAATTTTAATTTTAATAAAGGTTTGATTATTTATAAAGAGTTTAAACTTGGGTAATAGGAAGTGCAATCCATCAGTGCTGAACTTTCTGTGGAAGAGTTTGAGTAATATTTAATTACCTTTAGGGGTTTTAAGCTTATCCAGGACAAACATTCTTTTTTCTCCCCTATGACACAGTCATAAAAACTAGCTGGAAGATGAATAATTTCAACAGGAGAGTTCATTTCATATTTGTAATTGAATTTCACAGTTCCTTATAACTACAAAGATTGCAAAGAAAAAATCCCCAAGTCTAAGCATGTCTAATTCATTATTCACTATTATGGATTTGAACCAATAATTTTGGCAAAACGATTTGTTCTCTCCGCAGTTAGGAACCAGTTACCTGTTGCTGTGATAATGTAACCTGCAATATGAATGTAATACTGCATACAGCAAAGAGGGAAGGTGAAACAGCTGTGCTGGGAGGTCTGCAGTTACACTAGATAATTGGCAGTTCAATAGCAGTTAATGACTTTTTTCTTTATACTAATATGAATGTTGAATTTTCATTAGTTCACGGGTATGTCTCCGTGGCACAGTGCAGCACTCTGCAGAGATGCCAGAAGTACCTCTGGTGCAGCTACTACCGTTTCTGGAAGCTGTGAAGTTGTGTCAGTACAGAGAGAGCTCTCTGCAGGAGGTTGTACCGGTGGGAGTTGGGTCCTTGAATACAACTTGTTTCACAAGCTTTAAATAGGTTATCCAGCATGTGACCAGCATCCAGCCGGAGCTGATCATCAGAGCTCCGTGTAACAGTGAGAAGCACTTCAGTAAGACAATACTTTCTGTTCTAAGACAGGTATTTAAGACAATAAGGGTAACTGGCCCTCCAGAAGTGCCTGTCTAGAAGTGCTGACAGGGTAATGGGATGGAGAAGGCAGTGAGAGGAGTTGACTGTCCCAGGACAGGTGCTCAGTTTTTAGTTAATGTTGGGATGAATTCCACCTGTTTTTCCTCCTTAACCTGCCTTTTCGAAGGTAAGTAGAAGACTCTGCTGAACTGGTACAGTTGATCTTTAGCAGTGTTAAGTAATATTACCCAGCAGGTTAATGCATGTAAAATTCTTTGTACAGTTTGAACTATGGAGGATTTTTCAGGTAGATTTTCTGTGTGTCCTGAATCCAAATACATATAGGGCAGAGAAGATAACCTTTAAAAGCAAGCTGAAATCCATGTGATTAGAAACAGCTCATCCCTTGCTCTTTTAACTGAGATGTAAGATAGCCCCACTAGCAGGCTCTGCTGGTTTGTTAACTAAACTTACTTCAAGAGATTTGTTCCCTGGAGTCACACGTGGCTGTTTTCTGATCACATCAGGGATAAATTAGCATCTCCCATTCAGGTGGTTACTTATCCATCATAGGCTTAGCATGTGAGCTCATTGCTTAGTTACAACGTCAAATGTTGAGGTGTACTCCAATTCACGCTCCATGTGAGCTTGGTTGAGCAGGGACTTCTGCTGCTCAGGGCTGGGCTGGTGCAGAATCAAAACGCTGAGGTTTTCCCCTTCCAGGAGCTGATTTTGATTATGCAAAGAATCTGAGTCCCTCTCACATTTTTCAGTGGGGAAATAAGTCTGGAAGAGTGAGAAATTAAATCTGTCAGACTTGGAGTGCTAAAATGTAAACTACTGGAAGCCAGTTTTCTGCTTAATCAAGTTGTTTTGTAAGCAGATAGCTATTTTTCTTGGTAGTTTCTGATACCACTGTGCGTTTTTAAATGCACTGAAATGTTGAAGTTGAAAATAATAGACAATACAAAAGAGCATTTAAATTCTGAATTTTAGAATCCACCAACTCAAGATGGGAGTACTGAGTAATGCAGTAAGTCTTGTTATTCATTAAAGATACAGAAGATGAACTCTGGCCTGTTTTTTTTTTGGTAACGTAACACAGTGATATGTCTGTGTTTCTCTGCACCAGCAGTGATTTGCTTTAGCTTCTGACCTCCTCGGCTATTCAGATAATGACACTTGGCTTTCTAAGCATTTTCCAATCATGTAAAATAGTCTGTCTGTTTGGATAACAAAACCATCTCCCAAGCTAACTGAAATTTTGCATAGCAAAATGATAGAACGTGCAGAATAGATATGATCCCTGATTTTGTTTTCAGAAGGACACCATAAGCTATGAATCTGCTAGATTTAAGAGTTGTGATTATTTATCTCCTGATAATCTGAAGAACGTCCAGATTTCTGTGTTCAAGCCTGGTTCCTGACCTCAGGCATGCACCCACTGTATCATAATAATTAGCATGGATTTGGCCCAGCATTTTCCCAGGTGATGCTTGGGTACTCTGTGGAGGTTAGCACGTGGAGGTGAGCACATGGCGGGTCCATTCCCCGTAGGCAGCTTGGATGTATCTACTTGTGCTGTGAAATAAGCACAAGTTAAGTTTGTCTGGATAGTAACAAACTGTGCCATGCCACAACATACCACTTGTCCTTTGGATGAGGAATCTCCCTGCCTGCTTTATTTGCTACTCTAGATATATCCAAAAAGTACAATTCATTGCATCCATGTGAAGTTATGGGGTCACCCTTTCTAGTGGGAGAGCTGCGACTCTTGAGAGAGCGATACATTCTAGCTGTGTGGTGGTACCTGTATGAGAAGATAACTCGTCGTACAGAGCTGGCTTCTCTCTGTTCTCCATACAGGGAGCACAGCTTGGGCCAAATGCCCATCTTTAGGCTTCTGGATGTAGGTGAAATGAATGTCACCTGCACATCTGCTTGACTTGTCCCTGCTGTCGGAGCTCTTTGCTTCTCTTGAGAATATGTTTCCTGGAGGTAATACATGGACATATATTCTCTGCACATTCAGAAACTGCTATGGCAAACTTGTTTCTCAGGGATGAGCTCTGTCTCTTGGTTTTGCTTGCCTTCATACCTGTTGATAGCCACTTGTCACACAATTAGAAAGCTGCATGTTACGCTGCATCACAGAGCAGAACGCTCTGGTAGATGAGCAATAGCTAGTGATGGAGAGGAGAAGGAGCTTGAGGCAGCATCCGAGACAGCTATGCTGGGAAGTTAACATGCACTTAAATCCAGATGGAGATCATGTTCACCTCAGTTTAGGTAGCTAGTGGTCTACCTACAAAGGGTTTCCAGAGTCCTTACCTCTGTTCATTAATTCAAACTGCAGAAGTACCAGAGTCCCCTACGCAGCCTTCATTAGGCACGTTGAATGTAGGCACGAGTTAGTTGCCTAAATGAGCTGGACTGGATTTCACCTTTACCTTGTGTGACAGAGAAAGCAGGTTGTCCTTGGGCAGCAAGGGGTTATGAAATGTGAAGAGAAGTAGTTAGCAGTACCTGTGTGTTTGTGTGATGAACAAGAGGTGATTAAGAGAAATCAATTTTAAGGAGGAAATATTTCATTTCCTTTTAATCAAAAAATGGTGTCTCCTTTGGCATTTCTTCCATTTTTTTCTTCAGAAAAATGGTGAGCTAGGGAATAGATTAGCTATTTTAAAAATGCTGATTATCTGGCTACAATTCTTTTTATAAACCATCCCCCTTAAATGGACAGGAAAAAAAAAAAAGAAAAAGATGGGCAGTGAATTAGAAAATGCATTTAAGATAGTTGATCAGCTTATCATTCCAGTAGACCCACTTTAGTCACAGGCTCATATATTATTAACCTGATTGTAAAGTACTGCATCAAGGTTGATACTGTACGTCTTTCCCAGCATATCCATTTGTGTGGTGTTTTGAATTGGATGCTACTGCTGTAATTTGGAAAGAGAAGGCAGAGGTTTGCATAAAATAGTCTTGTTATCCGCTAGTGGAGTATTTCTTTATCTTTACATTAAAAAAAAAGTTCAACCTCTGAAGAAAATCTCTTTGGCTTAGCCTTGCTAAAGAAATAGTCTATTCCTAACTCTTGTGATGTTATCCCTTTCCTTCATTAATCACATCTAAAAAGATCTCATTTATAATCTTGCCTTATATTCCTCTAATTTACCCACAGAGACATATGTATAATGTCAGTTAGTAACCGACTGGCACAAAGGTTTCTGTATGTACAAAGTGGTGTAACTGACAGAAGAACTCAGGTATACCTATTAATTTGACTGCTGGTGCTCACTGAACAGCTGTCTTTAAGAAAGAAGTCATAGTCATTTGTTACTACTTTTCCCAAAAAGTCCCTGAATGGTTTTTTATACTAGCTCGAGAAAGTGACCAAATCTCATGAGACTCCTGTATGAATCTTTTGCAATTTTTCTTTCTCTTCCCTCTTGACTATTCACTTCTATTGTGCTCTAAAGCAGGAGGCTGAATTTTTCTCATCGTTATTTTTTCTAGTCCTTTTCCTAAGTGTGCAGTCTACAAAAAAAAAAAAAAA
>VWZZ01003264.1:57635-93673 GCA_013399095.1 Psophia crepitans
GAGAAATTTCTTCTCAGAAGGGGTGGTCGGGCATTGGAACGATTGCCCAGGGAGGTGGTGGAGTCGCCGTCCCTGGGTGTGTTTAAAGAAAGGTTGGATGTGGTACTTAAGGACATGGTTTAGTGGGTAATAGGTGGTAGGGGGATGGTTGGACTGGATGATCCCTGAGGTCTCTTCCAACCTTAATGATTCTGTGATTCTATGATTCTATGGTTTACTGAAATCATCCCATGACCCAATATTTGTGCCTCGGTCCAAAGTATCTCACTTCTGAAGGTAATGGTACTCTGACATTTTATATCAATTGGGAATTAGGGTTTGTTGGGTTTGGGGTTTTTTTTTGTTTTGTTTTGTTTTTAAGGATGTTGTATGTCATCCCCTGTATGAAAATAAGATGGTATTTTTCACTAGTTCAGCTGAGATTTGATGCAGTGGAACAAAGTTATGGATCTAATTAATCACCCTTCTGTAGAACACCCGGGGTTTGTTCAGGTCATTATTTTTTTTGCAAGTGTTGCATTTTACTCCTTTGCATGTGAAATAATTCAGTGTCAGGGTGGCATCGCTTAACCTTTGTTATTATGGGGAAAATCATCTCTTTAAATTGATTGGGATGCCTAAAGCAGAACACATCTTAGGATCAATATTGTAGAAACATGTTAATTTTGGAATAATTTCATAGAGGAGTACAGCAAAATAGGCAAAAATACCAACTTCAAAAATATCTCTGTAGTGTCTACTAAAAGCACATTAACATAAAAAAAATATTTTTTATAATTTTGGCTGTATCTTAACCAATGGATTAGACTTCCAGTACTCTGTACATGTTAGGATGAAATAAAGGTAAAAATTATTCATGTAGTAGTGCACAGACAAGCTCATAATTATTTATAACTTTCTGATTGCTTAATAGAACATTAGTCATCTGAGTTTTCATTTTATTCTCCTTTAAGATATCTCATAATTTTAGAAATAAACAAAGACAGACTTTGAACATTTTACATAAATGTATCCTGGCCTGTTACTGAATTTTTCAAAATGACATCTTGCTTTTTGTTCTGCTTGATGTTCTGTTTCATGTTTCTGCTTGAACAGCTCGTATGCATTTTTTGTAGTGTCTGAACTGCTTCTCCTCGTAAGGTAGGCATTTGCCTCCAAGGTACGGTCCTGTGTTTCACTCAGTCTTTTTCAAATCCAGTTAACATTTTAGAAAGGTAAAATCATGGATAATTCTGTGTTCTCAAAGAGGAGTGATTAAGGGGAACATTAAACGTTGTATTGTTTCACTCAACAGTGGTTTTTGTTCCTGCACGTTAAAAAATACTGTTTTAAAGAGTATCCATCTTTCAGACCTGTAGTGCTAGTGAAACTAACTCCTGTTTCCATTCCCATTGTGAGCAATTTTTTTCCCAAGTACTTAGTTGGATAAGATTATAGGATAAAAAGTGTTTATTTTGATACGTATTTACTTTTACCAGAGTTGCTGAGTATTTTTTAATAATAAATTGGTTGACTGCAAGTAAAATGTAGAGAAGTGGCACTGAAAGAAAATGACTTCTTCCTTTCTTTCATGTGCTTTCACTACTATACTTAAAGCTTTCAAATCCAGCTGTAGACTTGTACTTACTAACATGTTGTGGTGAAAACTCCAAGGTATACTTTTTCATGGTTTTTACTGCAGAGCCTGATAAAAGTAATAGCAATTCTAACCTTCTCCCCTCTGTCAGTTATTTTAAGTGGTCTTTTATGCTTTGAGAGCTTATCATAAATTTCTAATGTTAGTGTCGATGAAGGTTGGTACAAGTTCCTTTCCTGCAGCGACAGGTCGTGCATACTGTTAATGCAGCGGAGCGGCCACTGGAGGAAAAACCCTCGAAATAATCTGTGTGTGACTTCCAAACTCCCAGAGCAACCCAAAGTGTCTCTGGAGACCCTGTGTAGGTTTTATGCTCTGGTAATTAAAACCAGTTTCTTTAATGTGGAGAACCTACCTTGATGATAGTCATGAATTCCTAATCCCTTCGTTGTCTTCTGTTAGAAGTGTGGATGATTTCTAACTAGAATTCCTCATTTTGGCTTAAATGTTTTTATCATCTTCTTGAGTGGAAGTGTGAGCAAACACAGCTTCATCTTTTGGGAACAGAAGCTATTTTAAAAGATAAAGTTATCTTGCTATTTTTATTATTTTCTATATCATGAAGAAGCAGAGAAAAGGAGTCAAGAAAAAAAAAAAGATATTCTTCCTTCAATCCTAAATCTACTGCTTCCACCAGAAATTAGATAGAGCTTGAAATACTTACTATCCCCCAGAGCCACGAGATTAAATCAAATTGAGATTACTTAAGCCTTCCAGTTGCCACATTGGAGAAACCATAGAAGGAGCTGGTCACTTGGGTGGTGTGAGTGGTACAAGTGCGGCGACGAAGGACTGCTCCCTCCCGGGAGCCTTCCCTGAGGATTCGCCATCGGGGACCAGCGCAACGTACCCCAGGCCGTGGGATGTTGCGGCAGCTTTGGTCTTTTCGCCCCTTCTCCCTCTTGCTGACAGCACTGCGCCTTGTACCTGCTTCAAAGAGAGATTGCCAACTGCAAAGGGAAGGAAAAAATGAGAGACAGCATGGACGCTCTAGGACATCGTTGTCGGTACTCCCTGCTCTGTGGGAGCATGCGTAGCCTCTGAAGGAGCGCGGCCCGAAGGCCCACAGTTTGTGATCTGCCTGCAGGAGTTTCCTTTTGGTTCGTCTGTTGAAAACCAGCTCGGGAACAGCAGCATCCTGGCTGTTCCGCTCATGCTTTTGCGGGAGTCCTTTCTCCTTGGTTTATAGTGTCATTACGGCGGAGCGGTGCAGAAAGGATGGAGAATGAGGGGAGAGCCTTGCCAGGGCTGTTCAAACAGGCAGTGGTGTTTTAAGGCATTTAAGGCGATGTTCAGCATCGCAGTGAGGCACGCTGGGGTCAGCAGAGTTAAAGGCTGACTTTCTAAATAGAAGTGGATAAATGTGGTTTTCCGACTTGGTGTTGCAGTTGGCGAAGAAATGCTTTTTAAAGGATTTATTTGTGGAAACGTTTAATAGATACAGTTTCAAGATTCATGGCCCATTTAAGAATACAGTTTGATAAATGACCTTATACTTTAAGATAAAGTGTAAAATATTTTATGAGTAAAACCTTATTTTTCCCTTGCATTGCTCTGATACTTGGCTAGTTCAAGTGCAACATTGTTCTTATGTACAGTATTAGCTGGCATTTTGTTTTATGCCACATAATCTTTTTTAAATTTTAATTTTTAAAACCAGAATGAATATTCTGTAGGAAGATCAGAAAAGAAAGTCAAAAACCTGATCGCTCTCTACAGCTACCTGAAAGGAGGTTGCAGTGAGGACGGTGTTGGTCTCTTCTCCCAAGTAACAAGCGACAGGACAAGAGGGAATGGCCTCAAGTTGCATCAGGGCAGGTTTAGGTTGGATATTAGGAAAAACTTAGTCACAGAAAGAGTAGTGAGGCATTGGAACAGACTGCCCAGAGAGGTGGTTGAATCGCCGTCCCTGGCGACATTCAAAAAACGTGTAGACGTGGCACTCCAGGACATGGTCTAGTAGGCATGGTGGTGTTAGGTTGACAGTTGGACTTGATGATCTCAGAGGTCCTTTCCAACCTTAGTGATTCTATGATTCTGTGATTCTGTAATTGTTAATACTTAATTAGAGATTGTTCACTTCTCAATGAAGGAATGGCAAATTGACTTAAGGTTTGGGTGACATCAGATCAAGCACAAGAATAGTTTCTTTGACCACCTGATACACTCTGAAGTAGCACCCTAATCCTGAGATAATCTCTGCTTGTAGTGTACGGGTATTGACAAGGTAAAGAGCAATTCAGAGTCAGTAGAGGAGATATAATATACACACACCATACAAGTAATCCATGTGGCGGTGGTTTAGAACAAATGTGAGGGAGAAGTGGTCAGTGGGATATGTTGGGCTGTGGAGGAGATTTACAGTTAACTAATGGAAATCTCCATTTGTAAACTTCATACCAAGATGCTTAGGAAGAAACAATTTCAAATCATTAAGTGACAGTATTGGCGGGATCAGTCGGTATCTTTTGCCATCACCAAGATAATGTATGTAAACACACGCAAAACAATTGCTTCATTCAACAGGATTTTTCATATTTGTTTTTTGTTCTTTCAGCCCTTATAAGACAGTCTGGCTCTTCCTCTTTTCTTGAGCACCTTCCTTTGGTTTTGGCTGGTTTGTGTGTGTGGGTTGGAGGTAAAGCGGAGTGTGGTCTGCACTTCAGGCTGGCTTTGGCTTCAAGGTTGAGACATCAGTAAATTTCACCCATTTATTAAAATTGGGAATGAAATTAAATAAACACTTCAGGAGGGATCTGAAGCTTTAGGGTGGTCAGTTGAGGGCTGTGTCTGAATGTCAAGACTAGAGACCCCAGGTCAGCAGAAGGTCTGGGGAAGAGATGATTTGCACAGTGGTTTTGTAGATGCTTGTCAGTACCAATGTATCGGGAGACTGGAGAGTATTCAGATCTTTTCATTTTCTAAACTCACCTTTTAAATTTGGATAATATAATTTTGGGTGTACATACCTCATTTGAGTAAAACGTATTTCTTCAGCACTGTTGTGGTCCTCAGCACTGCCAAATGCCTGAGAATGTAGAAGCATTAGACCTCCAATATGTGCCTTTGAGGAACCGATCCAACACTTACCATCTTCAATAAATTTTTGAACTGGGGGTCTAAATCATACTGGTGACATGATCTTAACCTCCAACAATGTAGCATGGAATTGGGACAACATAAAATGTGGATTCACCGCTAAAGGACAGGGCCAGGGCTGGAACGGAGGGCTGGGATCATCTGGCAGAAGGCGCACCGGGAGGGCAGCAGTGCTCACTTTTAAAGGCCAGATGCCAGATGTGAAGTCGTATGACAGCTATCACGTCTTGAAACTGATTACAAAGCTGAATTGTATTAGTGCTTGTCAAATATAAAAACAATTTGTAAGGCATTTTGTTGTTTTATGATTTTTGAGCAGCAAGAGTTCATTTTTTTAAGGTTTTTGTTCTGCAACTCTAAGGGGCAGACAATTCTAAAAACCCTGGAGTTCTTCTGAAATTTATATGAGTCCAAAAGCAGAATTTTGCTCCCTTTTTATGCTGAACTTGTGTAAATGTATGTATGAACAGAACATCTGTAGTCCAGAAGACTATATGCCCATGAGCATATAGGTGGGGAAAGAAATCAGAGGTGAGTGGTCAGAACTGAGAAATGGAATTTCAGGGATGAACTTGGAACAATTTCATCATACATAGAAAAAGAGAGAGAAAAAAAAAGAGTGTTTTTTTAGAAATCAAGGGAGTTTGATAAGATTTATTTTCCTCTGAATTTTTAGGGAAGCAGACGTTATTTTTGATTCTTCTCTCATGGGAGCGGTCCTTTAAAAAGTCTTTATGCAGGTCTTAGAAAGTCCTTCTGGACATCAGTTTGCAATAATGTTAAGTCGTAAGTGACTGGAAGAGGCATGTTATACAGGCTCTGTCAGTATGTAAGTTTCTTCAGTCTACCAGCCTTTGTATGAAAGTAAGTTATTTTCTCCCTTCTGGTAGGGGGTAGAAAAATTTGATTATAGCAGTGGATAGTCCTTAATTTTGTAGCAGCTATGTGCCCAGAGTTCTCAGTGGCATTTCTAGCTGTGTATCTACAATAAGCACATCTAAAAACGTTGAAGAAGGAAGAGGTCCAAATTATCTGAAAGATACCATGATTCCTTGTTCCTTCTCCTGGGGAGACCTCTCTGGCCAGACAGCTCTAAAGCTCAGCTATTTTATTTAAATTTTCAGACACTTCATAGATAATGGCAACAAGACAGGTTGCACTGAAATCCCTTGACCCATGTATTATTGAGAAAACACAACAAACAATTCTCCCACAGTTTAATATTTTTATAGGGAGTTGTAATGTCTACATGGTGTTTATCAAGAGTATAGACAGTGTAGTTTAGTCTCATTATTACCTGAAACCTGACTACAATGTGGCATATTTTGAAGGCATCTTTTGTTAAAATTCAGAATTTTATTTGAATATGTGCAATAGGCTCTCTTTTTTCAGACAACGAAAGATAAATGTCTCTGTCGTGGGTATTTAGAGTCAGTGTTTACCCTTCAGTGGGCTTTTCAGTGTTCGTCTACTCAGTGAACTGCTACTCATTTAACTAACTAAATGTATATTTATTGAACAAATTTGAAATTATACAATAGGCAATGGAACTGGGTTGGAAGTTGCAATCCTACTATATTTTATTTATATTTAGTCACAAAAATTACTAATTTTAAGTTATTTGGATAATGGCTGAAGCATAATTAAATTGAATCAGGGTTGCAAGGCATGTTTAAGAAAAACTTTGCTGTGTAATGAAAAGCTTAAGGGAGGGGAGAACAAATGTGACCTGGGTTGTCTGCCACTTTGAGCCAGAATATAATTTTACCAGAAGTACTTCAAGCCATTTATTTGATGTCCATCCCCATTTCTTTGAAAAATAAGGGGTGGGACAATAGCTGCTAGGAAGTTGGAAAAGATTGTGCTTGGTGTTTGCAGAGGTTTCATTCTATATGGAAAGCTGCTGCCAAACCACTTCACAACCTGATAGTGTCTAACATATTTAATTAAGGTAATTGATTGTATTTGGGACAAATTCTTTGATTTGAAGAATGTAGGAAAAAGTATTTTAAACTTTGTGAGTTTCTACATATTAAGCTGATCAAACTGTGAAAATTTATCTCAGTGATCAGAGTACAGGACTAAGGCTGCTTCTGCAGTTTAGGAAAGAGAACTTGAACATAGACCTCTGTTACTGTTCTCCAGTTTTAGAGGAAAATTAACCTTCGTTACTTTTACTGATCCTGTCAGTGCTACTGCACACTTCCAAGGGATGGGTCACAGATTCCACTTCAGGTTTTCACAAGCCAAGGTAAACAAACCCACTTTAGCGAACATCAACCGGAATTACTTGTGCTCACAATCAGGAAACAGTGATGTTCTGTAACACCAATATCTGGAGGAGAAGCTGCTAGTAAACAAATGCATTCAAGTCACCATTTAGCATAGAAATATACTGGAAACACCAAGTAAATTGTTTTCTTTGGTGATTGTGAGTATTTTAGTTAAATGAACAAAAATAGTATTACTGTGTACAGAGTTCAAGAATAGTTAATACTGATAAAAATACTATTTTTGTCATTCCGATTTTCCTGATGATAATACCTGTCACAACTTATTATTTTAATAATTTTGTGGTTGGATTAATTGTGGCAAATATTTTACCTGGGTCTTAAGTGCAGAACTCCTTCTTCTGCATTCCATTATCTTACTGAGATGTCTAGTAGGCTTTTATTGAATGACTGCATGGAAATAATGCTTTGACTTACCTGGCTTGTGCCAGGCTGGAATTTTGATTAGTTAAGATGAAAATGTCTTCTTTGCCTAGTTTGCCTTTGTAAAAGAGTGTGTAAAATAAAGATTGAGTGCTTTGAGTTGTACAGATGATGCGGTAATGTTTGTACTCCTTTCAGTAATGTTGGGATATGGTGCCATCATTTGTATCCTCATAAAACGTAATTAGATATTGAATGTTTGCCTTCAAAAATATTCAGCTTGAGCTGCCATTTTTTGAGGTCTGGCAGTGGCCCATGAAGTGGAGCATACTCAGTTCTCCTTCTGCATCACATCCCACAGTACTTTTTTCCTGAAATGTTCAGTAGTGTTTTAATGCTTAGTTAACAGATTTTATTTGCTGTGCTGCATACTGCAGGTGAGAGGCATCAAACCACTTACCTATGTTCTTAAAAATGTATTAAAGTGCCTAGCTCCATCTGGTTTAGGAACATGTTGGCTGAAGGGATATGCTTGCTGAAATGGAATGAATGATGAAAAAATTGTGATAAAACTTGGAAATTCTTGGCTGTCAATACTATGTGCAAGCCACTGTCTTAAAATATGAGACATCTCAAAACCCTTTTTAAACTTTATGTAATCATAAAAAGGTCCAGTATTTTCCTCCACAGCTGAAATACCACTGCGTAGCTCCATAGGATATAGTTTCTTATTTTGCACTTGTAATAGCTTTTGGCTTGGAAGACACTCCAAATGAATGATGCAGTAGTAGTGGCGACACAGAAGATAAGTTTCAGGAGAAATCTCCTCTGTTTCTGCTGCAATGAACAAAAACTGGGTGAAAAAATGATCCTAGGCCACCTTGCCCTTTTTCTTCATCTTTGTCTTCATCTTCTTTGCCACTGCTGCCTCCTTGTATCATCCACTTTCTTTCACCAGAATACTTCTCTGACGTTTCTGAAGAACACTTTTTCATTTTAACTCGATTGGTAAAATGCCAGAGTATTCTTGTACTAGGAGTTTTCAGACTTTGCTGTTCTGAACAAGACAATGATAGGGCAGTGTTAATGTCCCTTTCCTGTAAATACCCCACATTCAAAAACAGAACTGGGAGGCGAATAGCTTGTGCTATGTTTGCAGCTATCCACTTCATTAAGGTGAACTTCATCAAGTCACCCAAACCAAAACTAGTTGGAGCAGGCTATATTCCTCTGCAAAGTTTAATCTCAGCGGGTCTGGTGCTTCCAAGGGCGTATCAAAAAACGCCGTTGCTGAGCTTGTTGGAGTGGTGGTGTCACTGTCCTGATACAGCTGTTGTGTTTTCAGGTCTTGGCTAGTACTGTCGTGCCAGGGTGGAGTCCTACTGCTGCACCATGGGCGCGGGAGCTCTCTGTGGAACTTTTGAACTCCCTGTTCTCATTGGGACGGTGTATTTGCTGGATTTCCTGTGTGTCACCTATCAAGCAGAAAAACCTATTGTATCCAGACTTTTTTTTTCTCTTGCAGTCCGTCAGATTACTTTTGGAGGCAGACCTGCTCCAAGATTGCTGATAATTGAATATGTGGGAATGCAGTACTTTGCATATAGACGCTAAAATGACCTAATTAAGCAGATCTCGATTTGCCAAATTTTATCTGTCAATTTTCACTGACTATCCACTTGGATTGTTAAAGACAGACCCCTGGCAGACAGTCAGGAGATGGATCTGTGATCATTTTAGTCCTGAAGCTGGCCAGGAGGTGCCTACCCAAACGATGTGAAACAGTTTGCATTGTACGCGAGACCTTTCATTCTGGAAATGGCAGTGGGATTTTGTCCACTGGCATGCCCATGTCAGATGCATTTTAACTGGTATCTAAAATAACTCTCAGAGGCTGATGGTTCCATCCCGTGGTAAAAAAATCAGAAGTGAAGTTCCTGAGATTTTGGAGGAGGCCCTTTTTACTACATGCACCATTTACGTGCAGGCAGTCTAAGCAGGCATTGCTTGTATTTATACTGCAGCTGTGTGTGCCTTCTGCAAACACTGAGGCCATTTAAGTCTTGCCCATAGAAATGCTCGGGGCGTAAGAGTATTAAGCATGCAAGCTGGAAGTCATGCCTTCGACATAATGATTAGGAAGTAGTACAATAGGTAAAAGAATATCTCCAGCAGTCTTCCCCTGATGACCCTTAATTTAAGAGGCTGCTTCTCCCCTTCTACTGCCACTGATTAGTCACTTACTCTTAGTTCTCATAGTGGATGGAGTTTTGACTCCATCTAATCCTGCCATCGCAAGGGATGGCATTCAGTAATTTTTATGGTACTTTCCCATTCTCTGTTCCTATGCTCATAAATCTGTAGTGGATTCATTTAAATGCAACCAGTATTTCACCTGTTTACAGAGTAAAGGACTTGGCCATGCCCTGCGTGCAACTTGATTAAAGGGATGTGGTGAGAAAGGAGTTAAATAATGATTTTAACCTTCAGGGCTAGAGCTGCACAGAACAGTGTTCAGGCTGAAATTATTTGAATATTTGCTAATCTTGCTTAATTGCTGTGTCTTGTGAAAAGTGTTCCCTTCCCCCATGAGACTCAGAACTCCAAAATGCTGAAAATATCTTCATAGCACAATGTCAGCAAACTAAATTAGCCTAAGCAGACTGTCCTATAAATGCAGCTATAGCCGTGAAGTAATCTTCAAATAACCAGGCTAGGGTTTCTTTAGAGATTGTGTGTTGTTTATCCTCACACATTATACTGTGCCACACAGGGAAACCCAAGGCTTTTAAAGCATTCTTCTGATACAAACCGTGGGTTTCCATTCCAGAAACAGTTCTCCTAAGCTTGTTTGACTTACCAGTCTGATCTGTACACCTTGGGAAATGAATCTTCAGTAGCGAATGCTTCCATTAGTTGTTCTCAGCCAATCCACAGATGGAAGAACACTGGGTGAACTGCAAGGAACGATGTTTGTTTAATGACTGCTCGCTGCTGAGAGTGCCCATGTTGCAGTAAATGAGTCAAGCTGATAAGATGCACAGACACCTGTACAGGTTTATGTGTAATAAACGGGTTTTGCAGAACATTTCATGGTGGATGAGCCAATGTGTGCTGCTGCTTCCTTCACCTTGTTCACTGTTCCTGCTCACATACGCGCTTGTAGCTTGGGAACTTCTTTGGTTACCCAGCAAAGAGTAAAATCTTTAAATCATACTCTTCTGTGATTCAGGCATCCCATTCCAGCTGGAGTGGTGAGGTTAATGCCAGCTCAGCAGTTGCACAAATGGAGACAGATTTTCAAATTAGAAACACGGTTTTGACAAGGCTGTGTTCCTTCCTAGGTGTTGGAATTTGTGCCGGGTGCTTTGCTGATCAGTACTCGTGATGTTGATGGATCACTCTAACCCATCTTCTTGCTGTTTCTGTTACCTCAGCATTATCAGTCTGTGATTTTGATATTGATGGTTGCTCAAGTTCTACAGGACCTTCTAATGTGTATGTTACGTAGCAAAACTCTTGTATCAGAGATTTGGCTTCTTTTAAACTTCGTTGTGCTGTGGAAGTCCCAGCTCTCTGTGTCATCTGGTGCATGTTTTAAGTAGTCAGGAGTGTGATTAAACATGGCCATTGTCATCACCTTCTCTCTGCAATGACTGGAGTCTCTGTGACAACTTTTCTGTTTTTCCTTATTTCCCTTACCCTGATTCTGCATACCATGGTTAAAATGGTCTAATTTCTGTTCTGATATCAAGTATCTACTGTAGCTTTCTTTACAACCAAACACCAATCTTCTTAGGGATCAAGAAATCAGACCAGTAGTCAATGAATTATAAAACAGTGCTTCTCTAGTACTTTACAAGGACACTTCACAAGAATTGACACAAAAATAATTTACTCAAAAGAAAAAAAATGAAGAGAATTGTTAGCTAACACCTGAATAATAGCAAATAGCTTGGGGATGTGTTTATAAAGCAAATTTTCTGGGATTTTCTTAAATTTTCTTCTATTTTTTTGGTAAGTCAAATCCATGTTTTAGTTAAAAACAGCATGAGATTTCACTTTGGAAAGATAGAGAGTAGGATCTGGTTCTGATATTCCTACCCTTACTGATCAGTCCTTTTACACTTGGGTTTCTAGTGGATTGTGATAGGCTTACCGTAGCAGAATGAAGATACTAGAGTCTAGCCTTCTCTACAATTTTCTTACATAACTTCAGCAAGTTTTGCAATATAGTATAATCCTGATGTGACGCAATTTGCATTAAAAGACTCCACTTGCCCATTCCCACTCACATGCATACCTTTGGTTGCTTTCTTGTTCAGCATATGTGTCCCCTGATTGTCACCCTCTCCAAAGAGGTTCTCGCATTAGGAAATGTCTGTTTTGTAAAAAAAGTAAGCTCATTTTTTTTCCCAGATAGTTTCAGTCCTGCTGAAGAAGAGTTCTTCCTTTTTTTTTTTCTTTTTTTTTCATGTTCACTTAAAACCAGTTTTTAATAGTAAACACTGAAGTACCACTTTCTTTGTATCCAGCTCCCAATGATCCAGAAAGTGTCAGTTGCTGAAACAGTCCCTAAAATTCTTAGTCAGTAGATGTAATTTGAGAGAGCCATTCTGTCCAGAGGGCAGTAGACATAGATTGCTCTTAAAAATGCAAGACGTGTAAATTAAATTTTGCCAGCAGTTAATCAATAGCATGAAAAGTAGAAAACTACTGACACAGTAATAAGTTTAATTATTGTTCTGTTCATTCTGGTAGACAGAAGTTCCTGTAAATCTGTGGTGAAAGTAACAGAGTTTCATATATCACTACAAAATTTTCTGGTCCTTACAGGTCATGGGTGATCAGATTTTTCTTTCTTGTCTTGGGCTCTTTCCCCCTTTTGGAGTTGGAATATCCTCAGTTCATTTGATGCTGTTTAATGCTATAAATGCATAGTGCCTAATTTTACTTTTCTTTTTAAACATCCTTTTGGTTGTTTAACTCATAGAATAGTAAATATTACAGATTTTAAGAAACGTTCAGTGAATATTCATGGAATTTGTTCCTACTGGTTGTAACATTTGTTCTCTATTTTCCTAATAGAAGCATGTCTGTGTATTTGACTAATCCTTTTCTTCTGTTCTAGTTTTAAAGGGTAGATTGGGACTGGCTACATGTGTGCACAAGGGAATTAAGTGGATTTTAAGAACAACCTTTCAGCATTGGCTATGCTACCTGCCTGTCTTGGTGCCGATTTGTAGGGGAAGCCAACTGTTTTCCAGTTAAATTGTGCCAGAATGGAGAATGCTGCTTACAAATTACTCCCACCCTTAAAAATGGGAAGCAAGGAGGCAACTTCGACCCTAGAAGATTTGTTGTAGGCAAAATGACTGCTGACATGATTGTTGCCATGCAGACACGTGCCCTAACGTTTCTCAGTATTCAACAGAAAGGTGTAGTCCAGTGAGGTAGCTGCAAGAAGACTAATTTGCTCCGAGACTGAAATAGGGAACCAAAAAAATAGCGGAACAGCAACAGGCAAGGGTATACAGCACAACAGACTGATAATGTTTTAGAACATAGAACTCTTCAAAATCAAGGGGGAAAAAACAACCCAAACCAAAACCTCACCATGTGCTTTTAGTTTACTAAAACCAAAACATTAGAAAAATCTACATGATAATCTCATTGTGATAGCTAAAGAATGTTGACTTGGAGCTTCAAAGAGCACCTCAGGTGATTGCAGTTTCTGCTGCTTACAGATTCCTTGCTTATTTTGTGCTTTTTTGCTGCTTCAGCACTTCTTGAAATAAAGTCATTGTCACTTAAGTGAACGTATGTAATACAACGGATTTAGTTGATGAATTGGTCCAAAGTCTTCCTCGTGTATATCCACTGGAACTGTGCCATAGATGAAATTGGTTCTTTTTTTTTTTTCTTTTTTTTTTCTCCTGTAGCACTGAATTATATTCTGAGTTATTATTTTGCATCAAAAGGCAAACGCTAATAATAGCAATCAGCTTGCTTAGTCCAACATCCTAAGTGTGTTAGTGGCATAATGATTTCAGCTATTGCGCTTTATCAGCAATATGTTTGGGGACTGTGCCAGCTGAAGAGTATATAGTATAAAGTAACATCACTGACATACAGAAGAACATTAAGAATTTTTAATATTCCTTAAATGTACAATGTTTCAAAAACTATTAAACATAAGATTGTTCTCATTCAGTCCTGTAAGTCCTACACTAACTATAAGATTTGCTTAAAGAAATTGCCAGTAGGAAAGATTTGCTTTCTCACTGCTGCATTAATCTAAGATTCTACACACGGATTAAATTATACATGATGGAAAAGGGAGAAGAGTAGAGAAATTTAATTAAATTAAATGACCAAGTTGTCTCAGTCCAAACACATTTGGTCAAAAACTGTGCCAGCATTTGCTGTAGCAGTATTCAGGCTGACCTCCTCTAAAATACAGCTAAGATGTACTCTTAGAACTTCAAAAAAAGAGAACTAAACAAAACAGAAGCCCCTTAAATACCTGGTGAATAATATTAACAATCAGAAAAGAACTTACGGCTACTAATGTAAGATTTGTTTGTATATATTGTAAGGACACACACTTCTTGACGGAGTGTCTTGCTGTGAATTCTGCAAAAGACTTTCAGGGAAGGGTCCACAAAGAAACATCATTTTTTTCCAGGTTTCCAGGTGACCAGCATGGTACTTGTCTACTAGTTCCCCTACTACATATTTAGGGGTGCTACAGCACTAATGTTTTGCCTGAATGCCCCATTCTTCCTAAAACCAGATTTCCCCATGCCTGCACCAAATGGTTAGTTAGTTTTTTGGCTCTTGCTGTCTCAGGTGACAGTCAAACCCTGCCATGTTGCAGAGCTACATTATCCTCTCTCAAGCTCATCCTTCATTCCAGACTGATGACTAAAATTAAAGCTGTGCAGGCAATACTTTTCACATGAGATAGTGTGTGTGTTCTGCATATTTCATCTGTCTTACATATTCTTCTAAATACTACTTTGTAAAATGAAAAAAAAAAGAAATACACCACCCCCACCCACAAACTGAAGTGTCAGGCTTTATTTTTTTTTTCTCTGCTGCTTCATGATTAGAGTTTCATTTTTGTTCATGTTGATTCTTACGTTTTCTTCAAGGTTTATCTATCTCGGATACGTTATTATGTTATTACAAGTGTTGTGATGCTTTGGTGCATCAATGATACTTTCTTTGGTAGGAATTTTTATTATGAAACACACATGAAACAACATAAAGGAAGATAAAAAAATCTTCCATTGTGTGTTTGATATCAAACCTGTTGAAAATAATAATTTATCTTAATAATCCATTCAACAGAAGCCAAAGCCTGATTGTCTCTGAATATGTATGAGCTAAGTCTTTGATTTTCCTGACCCACAGAACTGATCATCATAGAAAAAACATAAAAGTGAACAATCACGGTGGCCATCACTAGCTCTTGGTAAAGGTGAGACACAAGTGTGCACCAGCACACCTGGAGTGATAGTGCCCTTAGCTCAACCAACCAAGGACTGCTCTTGCTGAGGACACGTTGTTGCTCTCACTAAAAGAGAAGCTGGATGGTATCTCAGCATCAAGTGACCATACTCACAATCCTGCATTCCTCTCTGCGAAGTACACCTTATTGATTAAAGCCACCTGCCTGGTGTCCTCAGTGGTTTTACTTACTTGTTGGGTGGGCTGAGGGCAATCACTGTGGAGTTGCAACTGGAATCGTAGGACTTTAGTCACCTCTGATCATCTGTCCATCCACTAGCTGTCTGCACAAGTCAGCTGCTTTTAATATGTTATTCGTCTCTACCATTCTCTCTCCTCTTGTGCTCCTTCTCCTCTGCCATTTTTGCCTTCCCACTTCTTTTGTCATCCTACCTTATGTATCTATGTACAGAAAGCATGGCACTCTTCCTCTGTGACACTAATAGGACTTCTGTTGCTGTAGAGCTCTCCTCTGCTTTTTTTTTTTCTTCTTTAACTTTTCTTGGTGTAGCAAGTACTTTGGTTTAGGGAGTGACTCAGAGACTTCTGGTGTGGGGTCCTGTTTTAAATTAATCCTATAGTACAGTCTTAATACAAATCAGTGACAATAATTAATAGCGTCTTATGAATTCTGTTTTGGTGAGCATTGCATGCAAGTGCCATGCATTGGACTAGATGATCCTTGAGGTCACTTCCAACCTTAATGATTCTATTCTATTCTAAAAGAATTTTTAAATGGGCAAAAAGAAGTCCTTAAAGGATAAACCCGAAAAAAAAAATCTTTATTATGCTACTGTACGATACTGTTTTGAGAAATTGGTTTACAAGGAAATCACACCACTGTCTTTAAAAATTGCATTTAGTATCACAGAAACGTCACTGACTTCTATTCACAGCACATAACAATGCAGTTGTCTGCAAGAAAAAACTTGTATTTATTCATTTCAATAAGTAGACCCTACTGGAATAAAATATTCTACTATCAAGGATTAATTATATGTATTTTAATAGGCTTAGCATTGAAGAAATGTATCAGGTAAAATATCAAATCTATGTGAAACATGTAAATAGATGATGTTAGACATTGTACTTAGGGCTGTTTGATGAGGAGTAATTTTTCAGTATAGTGAAAGTGATGCTTTCATCTGAAGAAGTCATTTTTCTTGAAAACTAAAAATAGCTTCTTATTCAGATTATCTAGCTATGTTGCATGGAAACCATTTTTCTCTATTACTGCGCTTATGTAAGCGTACTTTCCCTCAGACACTGACTTCAGGCTGAAAAGCACAATTGTGTTTTTGTTAAATTAACAGTTTAAGGTCAGGTTCTTTCTCCCTCTGCTGCTTTATAGATGTGCACAAGTCTTATTTCACGTATCTCCTGTGCCTTTGCATGACATAAGTGAGCTGCCGTAGCTCGTGGAAGCGTTCTCAGCCAAACGTTGCGGAAGGGTGACTTCCATCTTCGGCCCTTAGTCAGGTTGATGTAAGCCGCAGCTTCTGTTGTGAGCTCTCTGTGGGTCCCAGAAGATGGTATTAGTGTAAAAATTTAACCGTTGAACTTAAGTAATTCTGTTTTTCTCTATTGCTGATGAAAACGAAGCCATTTTGTTCTGACGAAAAAGGATATCTTGGAGTTACTGAACTGGGTTTTATTTTGTTGTTGGTTTTTGTGATGCTGTTCCACCTGAACAGCTTTCGGACAGACCCAGAGCTGTTTGGATAACACACTTTTCAGTGCTTTTGAATCTTTGTGGTTTAGTTGTATTTAACACTCAATGTCCCCTTCTTTTAATGATTTTTTCACTGCGAGTGAAATACCTTTGTATTACCTTTAGTTATTGAAGTATATTCTGAACAGTGATTTTAGCTTAATAAAGACTTTTTTCCTCTAGGAATTTCTTTTCTGTACATTTTCTCTGCAAGACCCCAGGACAAAACATTTGGAGAGGAGTTTTCATGGGTCCATGGATTCTCTATACACCTTCATGATTTTCCATTTCCCCTGCCTCTCCCCCAGCCTTTGGAGAGCTGCGTATTTCCACCTCGGCAGTTTCTCAGTGTTCCCGGCGTCTGCGTGTATCGATTTCTGCTTTCCCTCCTTGCAGACCTTCAGAGGTACAAAGCTGTAACAAATAAGGCTGTGGTCCCCGGTGTTCATTAACACAGCATCCGTACCTGTCACTGCTGTGATATGCCTTTATTATAGAAGAAGAGATACCTCAGTCTTGGGGTTTGACTGGGTAGGAGTGTATGCCTACTGAAGAAAAGTGAAATCTTTGTGATAGTGATCTGGAAGCCAACCGTTTGACTAAGAGTGTCATATGAAATGGTGCGTCTCTCCATGAAGCTCACCATGACTGGAGTGTAAGAACAGCGTGATTGTACCCAGAAAACACTGCATGGAGACTCCCAAAGACCTGTGAGAGAGCCTAGGCTTGTTCAGAGATCATACTTGAGACTACTTACTTGTGTTAGCTGCTTTTTGAAATCCTTTTCCCCCCTCTTTTGAAATACCTGGTTCCACCATCCATTTAAACATACATTAAGAAGCCTTCTGCTGATCATGGTTTCCCAGAAAGGAGAGACCTGCACAGGTGCCCCAAGCTCAGTTAGATGTGCCAGTTATCAGCCCTTTTTTTCCACGTACAGCTGACCCTTATTGCAGCCTGTGAGCAGAAGTACTGTAATACCTCATCCTCGGAGAAAAAGACCCCAAAATGTGCCTTGAATGCTGGTCCCCAGTGTCCTGTTTTTTCTGGCCTTCGTAGAAGCGCCTGGAAGAGCTCTTGGGTTCGTCTCTCTTAAGACGTAAGGTGCAAAGGGCCAGATGTGCCATACCCCGTGTGGCACAGGGTGTAAGCCTCGACATGCTGAATCTCTCCCAGTTCAGTGGGATTATGTTTTTCCACTGCAAACCTGAAGGCAGCTTCTCTGTTTCAGGCACTAGTGTCATCCAGAAAATGTCATCTTGAGGCACTACTGGCTGTAAAACTTCCTTGCCAGTTGTTCTGAAAAATGTGTCTCTCAGCCGGGTGGAAGAGGGCTCGGTTCCACCATTTGAACAACCTGGTTTCTCCTTTGTTTCCTGCAAAGCTGCGTTCACCTGTAGTTAAGCGTAAGGATTAGGATTCCAAATCCTATTTAGTCATTTTGCATCCTTTAAAAATATTTCAAAGCTTGTAAGATGCTTCTTACTTTCCCAGTTATCAACAAATAATATCCCAGAATGCCTTCCTGCTTCTTCTAATGGCCCTTTTCAGCTACATCTCACTTCAGACGAGGTTTATTTGAAGTTTCCAGAACAGACAATTTTTGGAGATGCAACATGGCAAAAAGTGCTAAGAGACTCTTCAAAACATAATTAACACCTATTTGTCCTGAGTCTCCTACCTTACAAAAGGCTTTACCAAGCACTCTCAAATCTGGGACAAAGATAGGTCTTCTAATGAGAAATGTCTGCAATATCTAAAAAAAGAGACAAGCATTTTGTTGTGTTAGGGATTTCTTCTGGTTTTGTATTTTGATGTTTTGGGTTTAGGTTTTGGTTTTTTGTCTTTTTGGGTTTTTTGGGTATTGGTGGGTTTTTTTTAGGAACTAAAGACTAGCAGTGAGTTGAGAACCTTGGAACCAAAGCAAAGAGCCAAATGGTGAGTGATTACATCTTCTTCTCATTCCTTTCTTCTATAGCAGAACATGCTCTAGGAAATTGAAACTTGCTGTATTTCTAATTCTTTGAAGGAATAAGGTATAGGATCAAAGGAACATATCTCAGTGAAATGTTTTCTATGTTTTTAGAAGAAAATCTCAAATGCATAGCTTCTTTCCCCTAAAAAACAGATTAAAAATACCAAATCAGAGAAGCATCTCAGTTGTGCAATTTCCTTCAGCTGCAGAGCTTTTAGTCCCCCTGCATTTTCCATTCACCTATAGAGAGGCAGCCTGACAGCACTGCAGTGCACAGCTATTAGGTTTAATTGCCAAGGGTTTACTTTGCTTTTCTTTAACCAGAACATGGTTGTGGCTAAAAATAGAGCTTTCTGATTTTCTTTTCTGATGTAGATATAACATCTCTAGGAGCTTAATGGGTTACATACTGTTTGCCAGCAGAATAGTGATTTATAAAACACTTATAAGGGAGCAACTCTATTTGCTGGGAACCTAAGAGTTCTCAGCTGGGGGATTGTTTTAGATGGTCAAGCCTATATTTGTGTATTTTTGCCCTGTAGTCCTTCCTCTCTTCAGACCTCATTTCCTGTTTCTTTTTTCATTTAAGATTTTTTTTTTCCAAATGATACATTTTGATGTACAGGAAGGAACAATCTGGACCTCATTAAACATAAATGCTCAGATAAAATTAGATTATTACTATTTAGCATTTTATATGTCCTGTGTAAAGAATAGAGGACAATCCACAGGATAGAGGCAAAGACAAATATGAACAGTGGTGCCCTGTTCATATTCCTTCCTGTGCCTCCAAATGGAAGACAAGCCTTGCCAATTCACCATTTCAAAAGTGAGTACTCTAGGCCAGCTACCTATAGCCAGCCACATCTATTGCAGTTGACCAACTGTTTCTCCGCTGATTTTGGCAAAGTGAACTCAAGGTTCCTATGCAGTGAACGTGCTCTTACTGAAAGTAAACTAAAATTTGCTAGCAGCAGGGCTAAGTCCATCAGCACCTGCCAAATGTTTTTTTCTTTCTATTTGTTATGGTAAATAAATTACCATATCAAGCAGCTAGGGTTTTTTTTTTTCCCTTGTTTGCACAGTGTGCTTGATCTCCTCTTGCAAGCTGGAGTATGCCAGAAAAAGAATGACTTTTGCTTTGTGCTAGAATATAAACCCAATAATACAATGTGCGGAAAATACTGTAAAACTCCTTGGGGTAGCCCTGTACTCTGGTTCTCAAAGCCAATAGAAATATTAATATTGTCATTTTAGATATCAAAGATGTGTGCTGACTTAATGGGCTACTCATCAGTAGCATAGAAAGTAATCTTTTCTTTGGATGTATAGGTATGTATCTATATAGTTTTAAAATACAGTTTTCATTGCTTGTGAAGGGAGCAGAACCAGAGCCCTGAGGGTTGCAGTCTCCTGTTGGCGGACAGGACATGTACCAGCAACCAGTTCTGTGCTGGATTCCTAGGCATAGCAAGGTCCTTCTCCTGGAAGGCAAGCCCATCGCCCCCACATCAGGGAAGGGTATGACCCACCAGTGCCAGCTCGGCCCCAGCAGTGCAAGAGTGGTTCTGCATCACCTATCTGCTGGTGAACAGTGCTTTCCTGGAACTGACCACCTTTCAGCTGGGCATCAAACTGAAGTGAGAGGCTTGTCTGAGGAAATATTGTGGTTTATGCTTTGCAGCTGATGATGTGATCGAATGTTGTTAGCTGAAAAGACCTTTTGGCCAAAACCAATTTATTTAAAAAAAGACCTACGTGGGTTTATTGATCAGCATATCATTTGAACAAGTACATCATAATGAACAGATAGATTGAAGACAGTAGTCAGGGAGTGGGACTCCGATCTCAAGGTACAAGGCACATTTCTGCTTGAAAATTTTATCCTTAGCTCTTAGATACTTGACTCAATGATGTATGTTTTCCAGAGGTCTTACTAGCAGAGATTATCCCACTCTCCTGAGAGAGTTTTTATCCTCCTACATGACTCCAATTCCTACAAACAACTCTTGAAGTCCAGAATAAAATTACCATGCAGCATTTTGTCTGGGGATTTTCAAGTTTTAATTTGATTAAAGACCATGATATTAGTATCCTGAAAAGCAGTACAACTACACAGGAGGTGGAGAGCCAGCCTGAGATCTGCTCAGGAGCTCATTTCAGAAGCTCAGGACTCCTGGAGTGCCAGCAAGACTATTAGAAGGGGTTGCTGTATTATCGCTCTCCCTAGGTTGGACAGAAAATCGCACCTATCTTGTCACCAATGCAAAATCCTCCCCAGCCCCTGCTGATATAATTCTGTTTGTGTCTGGAGGAAGGCATGTCTGACGACGAAGTGGTAATTTATTCTCTATGACTTTGGCCTCCCAGCTGAGCTTCCTCACAAAGGTGTAATTTAGGTCTTACTCAGCAGCTCACTTAGGTGTGTCTTCAACTTGGAGCATGTACGTTGTCCCCTTTGCTTCCGTGTGACCTCTGCCTAGGCATAAAGTTAGGAATGTACTGAAATTTTTTGAGCAGCATGAATTTATTTAGCCAGACTTGAAAAAAAAAAGCTCTTAATCACCTTTCAGCATTGGTGCCTTAACCAATGTTTGTGATGTGCTCTTTAAGACTTCATTCCCACACAAAATCCTGATCTCTAAATTGGAAAGATATGGATTTGAAGGATGGACCATTCGGTGGATAAGGAATTGACTCGATGGCCGCACCCAGAGAGTAGTGGTCAATGGTTCTATGTCCAGATGGAGGCCGGTGTCAAGCGGTGTCCCTCAGGGGTCTGTCTTGGGACCGGTGCTTTTCAATATCTTTATCAATGACATTGACGATGGCATCGAGTGCACCCTCAGCAAGTTTGCAGATGACACCAAGCTGAGTGTTGCTGGTGACACAAAAGAAGGAAGGGATGCCATTCAAACAGACCTGGACAGGCTTGAGAAGTGGGCCCATGTAAACCAAATGAGGTTCAACAGGTCCAAGTGCAGGGAGCTGCACGTGGGTCAGGGCAATCCCAGACATGAGTACAGACTGGGAGAAGAGCACATTGAGAGCAGCCCTGTGGAGAGAGACTTGGGAGTTCTGGTGGATGAAAGGCTCGACATGAGCCAGCAGTGTGCACTTGTAGCCCAGAAGGCCGATGGTGTCCTGGGCTGCATCAAAAGAGGTGTGACCAGCAGGTCGAGGGAGCTGATTGTCCCCCTCTACTCTGCCCTCATGAGACCCCACCTGGAGTCCTGCATCCAGGTCTGGGGCCCCCAGCACAAGAAAGATGTGGACCTGTTAGAGTGAGTCCAGAGGAGGGTCACGAAGATGATCAGAGGGCTGCAGCACCTCTCCTATGAAGAAAGGCTGAGTGTGCTGGGGATGTTCAGCCTGGAGAAGAGACGTCTCTGGGGAGACCTAATTGTGGCCTTTCAATACTTAAAGGGGTCTCATAAAAAGGATGTAGAGGGACTCTACTTGGGTAGATAATGATAGGACAAGGGCCAATGGTTTTAAACTGAAAGAGGATAGATTTAGATTAGATGTTACGAAGAAATTCTTCCCTATGAGGGTGGTGAGGCACTGGAACAGGCTGCCCAGAGAAGCTGTGGATGCCCCATCCCTGGCAGTGTTCAAGGCCAGGTTGGATGGGGCCCTGACCAACCTGATCTAGTGGGTGGCATCCCTGCCCATGGCAGGGAGGTTGGAACCAGATGATCTTTTAAGGTCCCTTCCAACCCAAGCCATTCTATGATTCTATGATTAAGGAGGACTAAATATTTCATATCAACTTTGAACCACGCTTGGTACGGAACTCACTATCTGGCTCTTGTAACCTGCACTGGATTTAGAGAAATGGCCTGCAGTGCAAAGGATCTCAGCTGACCGTTTTTTAATGGTCTTTCCAAAACTAAACATATTTAGAAGTCTCTAGAAGGGAGCTCTTCAGTCAGTTAGCATGTTATATCAATAGGAATGATCATTGCTACTGGTTACTTCATTTTTTCTAGAGTGTTTCTACAGATTTTAATTTTGCAGCTATTACAATTACACTAATTATACATATAAATACACCCCACACTTGTAGACAGATTTCTTTTTGTTTGAAGAATGTACATACTAATAGAATGTTTTCAATACGAATTAAGCCAGCTTGAACTATTCAAGTTAATTTATGTAATAGAACTTGTCTATGAAGCTTGGCATTTTGGTCTTGATTATAAACAAGGATATCTTAGAGTACACTCATTACTCCCGAGAAGACTCCCTACTGTGAAGAGGGAGTGAGGTTTTGTTTGTTTAGATTTTTTTTAAAGTTTACAATTAGATTTAAGCCAGTAGAAAAGATATCTGTAGACATGTTTGGGTAGAAATGCGGTTCAGACTGCCTTTTTTCCCCCTCCCAGACATTGGACCCAGTGAACAGCAGACATTTCCGAAGTTTGTCACACTGGTACCTTTGTCTGGAAATAGATAAGGAGAACAGGCACTAGATACCAGTCCAATTGGCTCCCTCCCTCTCCTCTTCCTTCCAGAAACAGGGGAGGGTACCCCAAGTTGCAAGTACAGAAGTAATGTTAGAAGCCATGAAACTGTCTTCTGAGCATAGCATGGGGAGAAAGAGGGACTTCAAAGTGGTCTCCTCTTGTTTCCTTTCATGCCTGACCTTCAAAATGTCTCTCTCTCTGCCAAGAACAGCAAAAAGAGTGTGCGGAGATCACAGAGAAGGAATGGATCAAGGATGCAAAGAAGCAGGATAACTAAATAATTAGCAATGGGCTGTAATTCCAGCAGCTGGTCATCTGAAACAGAGTGGAATTTCTCTCCAACAGAGCCCTGCGTTGCATAATTAATAATTTTGTCACAGACACAGCAGTTAAAAAACCCAAACCACCATCAAAAACAACCCACTCCCATCAAGTTCTAATTGTGCAGAATGTGATTGGAGAAGTTTCTCCAGCATTGGCTATTATTAAGACAAGCTACCATGCTTGAATTTCTTTCTTTCCATAATTATTACCGAAGAATTCCCTGTGTACATATATGTGATAGTTAAACCCTCTCAGGAGTTCTCTTTTCTAGGTCTGAACCAGCACTAGGTATTGACAATATATTTTTATTTGATCTTTGGTGTCATTTGGATCCAAAGGTTTTGTTTTCCTTCATTAAGGCTGAACAATGTTTAGATAAATACGTAGCCCCAGGCTTGCCTTTCCATTCATATTCTGTGTAAAGACATAAATAATTTTATTTCTTGTCTTTCTGCTTGTAATTACTAATGCATCTCTACAGTAAGTTTTGAAAACATGTCCTTATGTGATCCAAGCTTACTTCAGTGTCCTTTAGTGACATTGCCTTTCCTTTCCTTTTTGTCCTCACACTTTTCTCTTTTTTCCTCCTTCTTTTTTTTAAGTACAGACACTCAAGATTTTTTTTTCTGCCACTAAGACTGAATTCAGAACTCTCACACTGGGAATCCCACTGCTGCCCCTTCTTCCTCTTCTGTCATATTCTCTTTGTGCGTTTTATCTTCTGGAAACAGCTGCATCTTTTGTGGCTAGTTCTTTTTTGTATTTTATCAGATTGCTCTCTATCCCTCCACAAAGGGAGCTATCCTCATCTTCCTCACCCTTCTTCTACTGAAACAAAAATGCTCACACCTTTTTTGATGCAGTTCTTCATCATGGGTGAGGTTTCAGGCTGTTCACAACCTGTTTCTGCTAGAATGCCAGTGAGAGACCTCTAAGTTTTAGTGCTTTCAAGTGCATTGAGAGCATGATGCCATAAGAATAATTGACTATGACTTTAATATGCAAAGAGCTTAGTGGTAGTAGAATTGGTTGTATTTGTCTTTCTTCCCAAACATCCTTTTGCATCTCAGTATGTCTTTTAGAGCGTAAACTGTACAGAATGAAGACTGTATTCATGTCTATCAAATACAGCCTAATCTAAACCAATACATTCAGGTGCTGCTTTTACATTGCTTTTTAATAATAATAAAAGGAGACTTTTTGTAGCACTAAATACTGTTTCAATTCACCATTACTACTTGCTGCTGTTTTACCTTCCTGGTTTTTTTTCCCCACCTATTGCCATTTAAAACAAGGAACACACAGACTGTGGGGATGGATGTTAACATGCAAATTCAAAGGGAAAGTCACTTGCTCTGTTTAACATTATGAACTGATGCTTTAAAAAATTATCTGCTTCAATGCTAATTGTACCTTGTGATGGAAGTTAGGTTTTAAATATGTAAAATGCAGTGAGAGGGCAACAGCCGCTATCAGTAGCCTGGAGAAGTCGTCTTGTTTGCCTCAGAATAATTGCATGACCTGCCTCTCAAAGCCAGATCTCTTTAATTACCAAACTACCTAGAAACACCCGAGAGCACTGCAGAAACCAGCCAGGGGTTCAGCTGACGAGGAGCTGCAGGAAATCCCGAAGCTTGGAGGGAGTTTGGAAGGAAAGGTAGTGTCCTTTGAGTTCACAAATGTTTTTAGGGCTGTAGACACTTGGGAGCACAGAAACTACTGTTCCAGCATTCTGCTGAAAGAAGCCAACTGAGCCCAAAAGAGTCAGAAAACAAAATCGCTATCATGTGAATGATGTGTGGCATAGTAGGGAGCAGCCTGTGGAGGGCTTTGCAAGGTATGTGCTAACAGTAGTAATATCTTTCATGCTCTCCCACATGTATTAATCAATACATGTTCTATATTGATAAACAGAAGAAAGGCAACTCCTAAATTCTGCAGAGAAATGGCAGCAGAGTATTGGCTTGAAGAAAACCAAACAGCGCTCTCCTCCTACCCCTCCAGTAGTATTTATGCATAATGGATTCCTTTAAACAGTTCAAATTTCATGGTTCAGAGAATGAAGCCTCCGTGGACTGTGCCACTACTACAAGAAAAAGACACTTCAGTATCTTTTCGGATAAGGCTGTGGACTTCAGCAAAAAAGGCCCTTATTTAAGTCAAAAATAGCAATTGTAGCCCATGCTAATTACATTATGCACACTCCAACAACTGATAGCCATTGACCTGTATGGAACATTTCCAGTTACAAACTGATTAAAACCGCTTCGGGCAATTGTTCTGGTTTACGGGGAAGTGCTGTTGCCTGATGTAATGACCTGACCAATGCTAAGCGAATGCAAAGCCCTCTAAGCAGAGTGGTACAAATATAGACAGCCAAAAGGCCATGCACTGTGTGCTTATCAGCTGTGAATGCTGAGAGCAGGTTTCACAGCCATGAATAATCCCCAGCTGGCTAGTCATCCTCGGAGCATTCCCATGTAGCTGGATGTACAGCGACTCATTTATTCCTGGGCTGAACCGGATATGTTTGCAAAACTATCTTCATTTCCCATGTAGTCTTCTTTGGTAAGTGGGTGAAAAGCATCGTTGTAAAATCGTTGCTCTGCTCATGGCAGCTGAAGCACTTCATGTCTTCCTCCAGCCCTTTGCTAGTCCTGGGCTATAAAGAGCTGAAAGATCTGGGATCCCGCTTTCCGATGTATGGTTGTGTATACAAAAGGTTTCTCCCCTTTCCTGCCAGTAGTCCTTGAGAAGTTTTATGTAAAATGTAGGTATTTACATAATTAGGATACACATTTAAGGGCCACTAAACATGAGAACGTAACTATGTTTGACATACTGTAGAGCCCTGAAGGCTTTAGAAACTTAGATTTGCTGTATCTGAATAATGTAGTTGTCATAAATTGATGTTACCCTTCCTGTATCTACATTTGACAGTATAAACCAAAGATTGCCATATGCTGCATGCCACACACCAAGACATGAACATGTATCCAGGTTGCTTTGGTCCCTTATAAGCCAGATTTCTATACTACATCAAGGTGATGTGCGACTTTCCCTGCACCAATGCTGCCATGAATAGTTAGAATGAGTGCATTTCTGAATTACCCTTTTAATTCTCTCTTTACTATTTTCAAGACGCCAAAGTTATTCAAATTCAGATTTTTCATGCTTTTTTCCTGTGATGCATTGCTAAATAAATTTATTTTTCCATTTTCTTACCAAATTAGAAAAAAGCGTAAGGATAACAATTTAAATATTATAAACAGAAGATTCCTCTATAGTGAGGAATTCTGCCATATCAGTGTATTAAGTGATAAAAAGAAAAACATTTGCTTGAACTGTCTAGGCACTAATTCTTCTTCTTGGGAAAGAGAAAATTGTTCCGAATGATCAGGTTTTGGTGAGTGTTTCAAAATCCAGCAAAGGTAATTCAGAGGGAGGCAGACGAGCACAGCAGTAAACAATGATGAAGAGCCTGACATTCTTGTTTGCAGTTCAATAGTTTCCATGCTTCCAAGCTCAATCTAAGTCACATCAACTCCCTTACCTCACTAATCCTTTTGAACCACTTTACAGCTTGCTGCTGCTGTTGGTCAGAAAAGCAAGAAAGCATGGTAAAGGCACGAATAGCAGGGGAGGAAAAGTTACGGAATTTCAGAGCTGTTGAGAAACAGTCAGGAAAAAGTTAATATCCCTGTCTGTTTTCTGTAATACCCTCATCTGTTTTCCTCTACTTGACTGGACCAGATAGGCTTTTATTTAGGTTGAAGGAGGGAGTAGAGCTTTGGTTGCAGAGTCTAATGGAGTGGCGTTTAATTAGTCCCAAGCTAAATAAGCGGAGAAATTCAAGCCTGTAGAGAGGTATCGGAATGGGACAGTGCCCGTTCCCTATCCCTGTTCAGTCGAAACAAATTCACAGCGACCCACGTCACATCAACTCTCTCTGTTTGTTGTTTGGTTTTGGTTTTTTTCTTTTTCTTTTTTTCTTTTTTCTCCCCAAGAAGGTTCTGGCCTGTTGCTATAACAACTTCGCAGCATCATCAGAGTACCAAACACAAACAGCTAACCCAGACCGTGGAGCCTCAGCTCACCCCCTTTCGCTGTGCCCAGTGTCTCCTTTCAACAACAGTTTTACATAACGTGCACTGAGGATTCACGTGGGCCTCCACACAAATTAAAGTTTCAACCAGACAGCAGTGAGCATAATTGCACACCCTTCGCAGCTTTTCCCTGTTGCTAATTGATGGTTATTAGAGAGAAGGTTAGTGTTTGGCATATGGATTTAAACAAATGAAACAAACAGCATACATTTGAACTAGGAAATTTAATTACGTTATTGTGTAAATGGGATCAGTTTTTTTTCTCCTGTATCTTAAGTTATCTGTGAAATAGTTTATCCAGCTACAATTAAATCCACGAACAAGGGGGAATGAGCTGCAGTATTATGCAAGACCCATGCTTGGGATTTACTATTACTGTGTCACTGGAAAACAACTAGTGAAGTAGCATTTCCATGGCTGACATGAAACTGGTGCATCTTTTTCCTTGGAGAATCTATTTCAGATTCCAGAAGTACTGTATTTTATGGCAGCAACTCGGCAGTGGAGAGGACTCAGCTTTTCAGAATTACAGAAAATGACGGTGCAACCCCCAAGTAAGAGAGTTGTCTTGTTACTTTCCTTTCCACAGAGGGTCTCAGTTTGGCTGGACAGAATTGTCTTCCCTCCCCCAACACCAGGAAGAAACAAATGCAGACCATGACTTAGTGCTAGCTCGTATGTGGAAATATATAGATAAGCTCAGAGGACCTTCCAGTTAAAGAGGAAGATGCCACAGTGAGCCTTTTTCAGCTGCTTCCCTTCTTCAGAGTCATTGATTTCCAATAGGTGTGGAACATTGCTCTTCGTGGGATTTGAAAGAAAGGTTATTGATGGTCATGGTCTTTCCCAATATATCTTTTGTCTTGTAAACCAGTTGGATTAGTTTTCTTTCTGATTTTCTGTTTGGTCTCTATAGGTTTCTTTTGGAGTGTTTTTTTCCTTCTGTAAGGATATTGAAATTAGAGTTGTATTTTTTTTTGTGTTTGTGTAAGAAGTGAGATTGATTCAGAAGGTACTCATTAGTTTCCAAAGGAAAAAAACTAAAGACTATGTAAGTCAGAATAATTAAATAGAAGAAGTTTCATTTTCTTTATAGGCCTTCAGTGGCACTCTTATGCATGGACATCTGAGGATCTTATTTCTTTCTTTGTTGAAGTGGGATTTGACTCATTTACCATTTCAAAGACATAACCATGAGCATAGCTTACTCGCATGTGGGGTCCTGCATGTCTCTTCCATTTGTTGTACTTGGTGTGTAACACTTCGGTGTTCGCTGGAGCAGGAAGAGGAGCTCATTGTACAGGTGAATGCCCTCGCCATCTGGTGACAGAGTTAACTTCATGTTTGCTTCCTAATGGCTCCTTGAGTATTTCAGTATTTTCAGCCTCATGGAAAAACAAGAAGCCTTCAAGATAGGAGTGTCTTAAGGGCATTTCAAAATACCCTTCAGAATACCCCTGGCACGGAACTCCTGTCTGAGAGATCTGAATTAAAATCTCTGCAGCTAAAGCCAGCCACCATCCCTGTCAGGTGTCCTACTGGACAGAAAAAAGTAACAGCTCCCTTTTTGCGTTCCTGCTTTCTTTTACTGGGAGAAGTTCAAAGTCCAGCTTTCCGCTTCCATTACTTTTTGTTGTATTTAAAATGTTTGAAATGGCTGGTGATACTAACTGTTGTCTCATTGGCATCCTTTTTAATGGTCAGGTTATAGTTGATTTGACTAATTCTGATTGGAGATCTAAGAGATGTAACTTGTTGGCATAGATGTAGCATGGGCAGTCTCACACACATTTTGGTACTGGAACAGAGAGGGAGGCAGAGCAAGACCTGTGCAGCTCTCACTCTCCCACCCGTTTGGGTGGGGCAGAGGATGAGGATGGAACTTAAGTTCCAGCCTTCCCAGGCGTCTGGATCATGGAGCGCAGGAGGAGCAGCAAGAAGCAGCTGTCTGCAGCAGAGCACCTGCTGCTGGGACTCACTGTTGTCCTCACTTGGAGGTGATACATAGGGATGTTTCCTGAGCCCGAAATAATGAACAGACATGTAGACCATGGAAAAAGGCTCTGAAGTACCCTCTTGGCATGTCCAAAATGTTGGTATTTCTCGGTTGCCTTGCTGAATTGTGAATAAAAATTGTTAATTCTGTGGTATTTTTTGCACAGGTGACACATGTTTTCTCACGTTTTTCTGAATTAAGAGGTACGGTGTTCTAATTTTAGAAGAAAGGAGAAATAAGGAGAAAGAACGTAACTATCACCCATTTAGCATGGCTAACCTGAGCTGAAAAATGTTCACTTAAAATTTTTAGAAATGTTTTTTTGATCATGTCTATAAATCATGCCTGTGTGAACAACTTCAGGTTTTTACTTGAAAGCAGATTTTTTCTGATCATATACCTTGCAAACTTCTATCAGAATTGTTCTAAGTCCTGCTTAGCTGTGTTGATTTTGCCTTATGTCCCTACTGGGGTAGCTGACCACAAAGAAATTACAGCAATACACTTTGCAATTAATACCTAAAACGTAGGAAGTCCAGCCTCCAGGTTTGTTTGCATCTGCTTGTTTAGTTGGTTTGGTTTTCCCTGGTGCTGTTTATGAGTGGGTGATGAACACTGCTGTGTATTTTTCTCTGATTTGCCTGAAGCCTTCAGTTTGATCTACAGATGCTTGAAAAAGCCCATCTGGCAGCAGTACAACAAGACTTCTGGTGTTAACCTATTTTCTCAGGGAGGTAGAATTGCATCTTTGTTCCTAATGTCATCTACTGGTTTTTAGACTGGTCTTGGTTTTCTTTTTGTATTTGAAAACAAGGATAGAATTCGATGCAGTCTTTCCAGTTGCTGTTCCTGTCCATAGGTGCTCTGACGCAACCCATGCACCTGCCTGTTTTACAGTAGTGTTCCAGATTTGCAGTTGTCTGTGAGCCTGCTCTGTGCACTGCAGACAGCCTGGGAACCCTGTGCAAGGGGGCAGAAGCAAAGGAGCCGTCAGGGGAATGTGTGGCTTACCCTTGGGGGCTCTTCCAGGACTGTCCGGTACCCTGACTTACAGATTCTTTGCACAGTCATTCATAGTTTATTTTCAGATGGAGCAACTTGCTTTAAGCCCTTCTTCACTCCAGAGAACCAGTGAAAGCTCCCCTTACCTGCATCAAGCATAGGTGGTGTTGTAGAGCAGCAGCTGTACGGTGGCTGTACTGTGAGACACCACCAAACCAGGCAGCATTATTTTCAGCTTGTCACCCAAATCAACCTTCATCCACAGGAGCTGGATTACTTACAGTCAGATGCTCTGATTGGGCTGGTCCTATGTGGAGCCAGGAGCTGGACTCGCTGATCCTTATGGGTTCCTTCCAACTCGGGATATTCTGTGATTCTATGATTTTAAGATCTCCCACTGGAATACTTTTATGTGGAGCTTCTGATTTCCTTGGCTACAACGGCATGAACTGTACTGAAGTTCCTGCCTTCCTTCCCTCCTTCCCTCCCTCAATCTCTTGGCAGCCACCAGCAGAAGTCGAGTCAATGCTGAACCTGTTGCAAGCCAGAAGAATCTTTTGCAAGGTCCGTACTGCAGCTTTGCCAATAGAGGACTACTTTCACGCTTGTCTTCTGTAACACAGAGGTATCCTTCCAGTACATTTATCCACAGCAAATTCCCCCTCAAACATACTCAAGAATGGCTGGAATGTCTTCTCCAGTTTCTAAAGTTTGCTCACATAGGACAGGCTTCTTTTTATTTCTCCTCACTAAATTTCTTCTTGAGGAAGATGTAGCTGATATAGTACTGGTCATACTTTGTCATAGAACTAAATCATATTGCCTTTTTCAAATCCCAAAAGTTCATTCAACAGCTCTTTGATAATTATTATAAAAATTATTAATATGTAAAATTGCCTTAGTTGGACAACAATTTGCATAGAGTATGATTTTGCCCTTGTGTTTAAAAGCTTGTATCACACAACTCTTCTGGTATCCATGCAATATTTCTTACATCAAGTTTCAATGACTCTGCAAAATGAGTGATGTCTGACAGATACATTTCTGCCATTAATTTGCTTAATTAATTCAATGTAGAATTAATGAGAATGACTGAATCTTTTCCTGGTGTTCTTGTTGGCTCTGCTTTGTGAGTTTTCAAAGATTACCTCTATATACAAGAGATGAATAGGATATAAATACCTCTGTATTCTTCAGATATACATACGCTTGAATACTTAAACTTACACCTATTATCTGTTTTACGTCATGAAATAGGTAGCAGCTGTAATATCGCTATGATTAAGTTTTATTTTGATTCCTCTTCCTACTTGCGAAAAGCTGGAGTGCTTGAACCGGAGGACTGTGGTTGCACAAGCACAGATGCCAGGCATGTAATACTAGAAGACAAAATTCTATGCTGGCAAGATTAATTCTTCTTGAGGATGCTATTTCTAGCTGGTCTAGCTGGTACATACAGACATACTAGGAACTGATATGTGCAAGTTGCGCCAGGGGAGGTTTAGGTTGGATATTAGGAGAAATTTCTTCTCTGAAAGGGTGGTCGGGCATTGGAACGGGTTGCCCAGGGAGGTGGTGGAGTCACCGACCCTGCGGGTGTTTAGAGAAAGGTTGAATGTGGTACTTAGGGACATGGTTTAGTGGGTAACAGGTGGTGGGGAGACGGTTGGACTGGATGACCCTGGAGGTCTCTTCCAACCTTATTGATTCTATGATTCTATGATTCTACCTCTTCAAGGTAAAATCCTGCCCTCTTTGAAGACTTTGGCAATGAGCCATTCAGGAAAGTGAATGTTTACCTTATCAGTGTATATATTGTCAAGCACTGTTTGTCTGGAGATTTTTACAGTTTTGGGAGTTGAAATTCCCATTCTGGTAACTTATTCTGAGGTTGTCTGGGTGGAAAAGTTGGAAATGTACATCACAGACATGGGCTGAAAATGAGTTGAACCAGTTAAGTATTTCTTGTGATCTTTTATCTCATTTTGCTTTTGACTTATACAGAAATAATGAAGCCCTGATAGAGAAACAGCAGGGGCTTCTTCTATGACTAAGTTAGCAAAATAGAACAGAAAGTGGGAGAAGATACACAGGAGGCATGAAATTTGTTTGACATCAGAATTTGTGGCCTATGATTTTGAGTGCTACTTGTGACTCAGTCAGCTATTTCAGTCTAATGTCTGTACAACTTCTGTTCATCTCTTTTCTTTCATTAAAAAATACCCAAACTGTATTAATTTTGGAGTAGAGAGGGATGGAGTCCTTTGCTCAGTTATAGGTATCTAGTGTCCCTTTGGGTGTTGCAGTTATTCCATCTGGGCTCCAGGTACAATCCCAGGAAGGGACTGGGTCATCTGATGGTCATGTGTCCTACCAGCAATCTTATGCAGAAGTTTTATCTATCCAAGAGGAGTAAGTTTGTGTGTCTTGGTAGCTGAATTCTGCCCACAGGTACCAAAGGGACACATGAACCAGCTGCCAAGCCAGCCGAAGGCATTACTATGAGTTGTTGTGAAAGCAGGGCCGGATGACACCCAAGATCTGCCAGAGCCACCAAAGTGCAGAAATCCACTAGGCTCCAGGAGGGTGAATTTTGGTGTGAGAGATCCATTCACCTCTATAGATTTACACCTATTGTAATGAATTGCTTGGCAGACAGATTTTTTTCCCCACATTATGCCTCTAATATGGAAATACTTGCTTGGCTTTATGATTAATAAGTCCGCCAAGACCGAGAGTTAATTTCTCTCTGAAAATGAAAGGAAACCTAGGTTGGGCTTAGGGCCTTGTCGTACGTTGAAATTTGTTTTATAATGTGAATTATTTTATCATTGTTTGTTCACTTACCCTCTTTTTCCTGGCAGTACATAAAAAAAGGTTTTCTAATAAATACGAAATCAGAGCTTCAGATAGTCTAACAAAATTAAGCTAATGATTGTGCGTACAGACAATTTATTTACCACCTTGGGATGAAAATGTAAAGTGTATTTGTAAGATGACAGCAATGCACCAACACTTGTCCAGTAGTCTGTGAGTCTCTCTGGCAAGTGTAACTGCCAGAACCAATTCTAGCTGGAGGAGGTGGATTATTTCTTGCTTTATTTCTACAAGCAAATGTGCCCTGAAATTTTTATAGAGGCATATGGTGTACTAGAAGAGGTTAGTTATCTGTTTGCTGTCTTGAGTGGTAAGTAGACAAATGGATGATCCTTCCTATTTACAGAACGTTTGGAGGCAGCAGGAAAATGAAATATAAAGCTTTTTGTAAACCTATTATAAACAAATATCATCTCTTCAGCTCTAGAAATGCAATGAAGGGCTGAAATGGACAATGCTTGCAATTATGTGGTGAAAATTGGAACAGCAAGACTAAAACTCCATTTGCAATAGACAGCTGATTCAGATTCTGAGGTATTGAATTCAGAGGTGGCTTTGTTTCAACCCTGAACAGTCCAAGATGAGTAACTTGCCTGTCAGAATTGAACTGGGGTTCATACGAGGTGCCTAAATTATAAGTGCATTTGTCCTAGGTTGCATATGCAGTCAATGGAAAGAGAAGTGCACCTCCAGAGGGTTCAGCTTGCCTAAGAGCTAAATGTTCCTCTGAAGTAGCTTGTCTTTCTCCACCGACCTGGGGCAATTACGCATCTCACTCATGTAGGAGCTTAAAATGCAGCGGGATGAGCCAGGGCCTAAGAACTTATGCTTTCTGAAGAAGTAATTGATGTTTTCTTTTTTCTTTTTCCTGTCATTCATAGAAAAGAAAATGTTGTCATCATATAGCCTGTATCTAAAATCACTGTCTGTACGACAACATCCAAGATTGGCTTGGTTTCAGATGTTTATTATAGCGTGTGGTATTTCTTTCCTTGGAAGCTTTTGCCTCTTTAACATCCAGCAATATTTGGTATTATTGGCTATGAAGGAGTTTTTCAATGATGACAAGCGTTCAGAATATGGAAGCTGTAACTGAAACATGCAGTCGCATCTTTCTACTGAGAAAGGACTGTGCATCTGTGCTGGGGGGACGGGCAGGGCTGGAGAATTAAGAATGCCATACGCTAACAATAAAATACAGCAAGGAGTATCCCGGGTGAGCTTCTCATGGAGTACCACCATTCCTGTTGTTGTCCAGCATCCATGAGTTTCTTTTCATTGCCTTCACTGCATAATGGCTCAAGTTGTGAACTTTGTTATTTTTGATAAGAAAAGAAAAAAGAGGGAAGAGGAGAGATGGAGTAAGGAAAGGGGTGGATGGGGAAAGGAAGGGAAAGGAGAAGGGAGAGGAAAAAGGCAAGTGCAAAGGAAAAAGAAGCAATGGTTTGGAGTGGGGAAATTTGAATTATTATTAAGTAGTCAGCAAGCTACTCAAAGGTTCAGAAAATGGTGTTTTAGTCTGGTTGTCTGAAGTTGCCAAGTGTTCAGTTCATGAGTCATCTTGTGTCAAGTATCCAGTAGAGTGAAAATGTTCTTTTTCTTGAAAGATGTGAGACGGGTTACGGTATTTCAAGGTCACAAGCTGGTGTTTGGGTGCCAGATTCTCAGAGCTTGGAAGAAAAGAAAACCTTGAGTGCTAAAGAAGTTATGGGTAACACACTGAAAGACGCTATATTGTGGATAGAATTATTTTGTAAAGAGTCACTGAAAAAAATAATCTTAAGAAATCCTTGTAAAATAAGTACTGTTTATTTTGTTTGTGCAAGAAAAAAATAATTATCCACTTTCTAAGTGAATTTATCTCATAATTAATAATTGCATTCCTAGATTTGAACAGCCTTTCTCGTATTTGCAATATTTGTATTTAAGAATAAATGTGCTTCCATGATTACTTTATAGAATTCAGAAAAAAAAGTATTTTGCTTTTATGTATGTATTCTTTAAAGGGATGTGTACACACAAACATCAAAGCAACAGCACAAGGATTATAGCTGTAGCTGAAATTATGTTACATTTTTACAGACTATAAGTAAACAATGTCTGTTGAATAGAATTTTCTTTTTATTTTCATTTGTAATTTGCTGTGCTGGCCCTTCATTAAGATTCAAAACGGAAATCAAATCTCCTACTAATTATTGCCGCTGATTTTCCATGCTGTTTATATGTGTTGTCATTTGTTTTATGAAAGACAAAGAGAGAGCTTGTACTGGCATCAGTAGTAAGTGATTTACATAATTTACTAGTAGTCTCACTATTCCTATCTGTTGTCAGATCAACATTGTGTACAGAGAAAATGTATCCAGGTTTCACCATGATGTTTACTGGTGACCCCAATTTGCCAAAATTATTTGACATTTGTGTACTCTTTTTATCCTTGTACTCTTTTTTATGAGCTCTTGGGCTTTATGTACTGCCAATGAGAGCGACATCCGCAAAGCAGCTGCTGAGGACAGTGTGAACACTAAAATGTTTTATAAGACAATAAAAACGTTCCGAAATAGAATCATAGAATGGTTTGAGTTGGAAGGGACCACAAGGATCATCTAGTTCCAACCCCCCTGCCATGGGCAGGGACACCCTCCACTAGACCAGGTTGCCCAAAGCCCCATCCAAC
>VWZZ01003264.1:94241-119303 GCA_013399095.1 Psophia crepitans
AACTTCAGGCAGCTCACACGGGCCCACCTCTCTAGCTTGTCAAGGTCCCTCTGGATGGCATCCCTTCCCTCCAGCATGTCAATCACACCGCACAGCTTGGTGTCATCTGCAAACTTGCTGAGGGTGCACTCTATCCCACTGTCCGTGTCGCTGACAAAGATGTTAAACAGTGCCGGTCCCAGTACCGACCCCTGAGGAACGCCACTCGTCACCGATGTCCACTTGGACATCAAGCCATTAACCACAACTCTTTGAGCACAACCATCCAGCCAATTCCTTATCCAGGGAGTGGTCCATCCATCAAATCCACGTCTCTCCAGTTTAGAGACAAGGATTTCACGCGGGACAGTGTCAAAAGCTTTGCACAAGTCCAGGTAAATGATGACAGTTGCCCTTCCCGTGTCCACCGATGCTGTGACCCCATTGTAGAAGGCCACCAAATTTGTCAGGCACCATTTGCGCTTTGTGAAGCCATGTTGACTGTCGTCAGTCACCTCCTTACTCTCCATGTGCCTGAGCATAGTTTGCAGGAGGATCTGCTCCGTGATCTTGCCTGGCACGAAGGTGAGACTGATAGTTTTTCTGCAGCTAAAATAGTTTATTTTCTGCAAACTTTCTGAGTGTTTTCTAAGGCCCAGCAGTCCACAGGCTATCAAAGATGGATGCAAATATGTGTGGGAGTACAGAAGGGAAAATATGAAGCATTTTTGTCATAGGGAAAACTATTTGGCAGAAACAGACTCTTTGAATTAGTGCCAGCCAGATTATATTGGTAGACCGAGATCACATAATAGTTCAAAGCTACCAAAAGAGGACAGATGCAAAAAAGAAATGTGTTTATCTCATGTTTATGGGGATGCAAATGATGTGCACTTTTGTACGTCAAATATCCTCAGAAGCATCAGAGCGGCTGCCCATGGAGTTTTGGGTTGCTTCTTCACTAAAACTGACATCATGGAAATTCGGCGAACGCTCTAATTTGATTACTGCGATTTTTTTTTTTTATCTAAATAAGGTTACTTTTTAATCAAGTTCGCTTTAATATTTTCATTCAGCTGATTTAATTGAACAAGTGGACAAGCAGATACCAAAGTCATTGCATCCTGTTGCATACCTTTATTCTGCTAATACTGCAGATGTGTGTCGGTGACAAAGTAAAAGTGCTGATAGGAAGGTGAGCACTAAATGCAAGAATATTGTATTTGTAGTGCACAATATAAACTGCATTACTTTCTGGTTTTTAGAAGAAATACAATAAAATCTGCATAGTAGGCTGACAGCTCTACTGCCCTCAGCTATCACATACATCTCCCTAGCTTTAGCCAAGTTGTATCATTGCTTTTATACAGATATTCATTGTGTCAGCTGACATTTTACTGCTTTCTATTTTTTGCAGCCTGAAATGGCAGTCAGGGATTCTGAAGGAAAGAGGTGTTTTCACCTGCTACCCCCAGCAGGTGCCCTGAGCTGAAGAGGCTTGCTATTTCGAAGCAACTTCTTTTTAAAATTCATTTTGTTTCTAAAGATAATAATAATAATACTAAAATCTAATACGAGCAAGAAATGAGCAAATCTCGGATTTTAACCACACACTCAGTTAGTTATGGGCTGATGTTCTCCAGAATTGGAAACACTGAAAGGGTAGCGCAGCTCCAGCTGATTCAGCCCTTGAGTTCAATACACAGGCAATTGGGAACTCATTTGTTTACCCTTTTTTTATATATTGTAAGTAAAAAGTAAAGCGGTATTTCTTTGTTCTGCATCCACAGGGTTTCAATTACTTCTACTTCAACAGTGGCTTGAATCTCAAAAATTGAAGTAGAAAATAAAGGTTTTACTAAAAAATACTTCAGGCATATTAAAATACATTAATATATGAACAGCTTTTGAGTATATTTCTTTTCATCTTTTCCATTCATCTGGTGCTTCATAATGTGTATTTCAGACAGAATCAGTTTTGTAAACACTAAATAATGAAATTGCTTTTTGTGAATATTAATTAATTAATGATTAAAACTGTAACAGCCCATGTGGCTATTCCTGTGCAGTTTGATAACATACAGGTCTTGTTACCTTTCTGGTGCGAAAGGGAAACGAATGCGTTTGGTGTTACTGGGTCCAGTGGTGATGTTTATTTACAAAGGAAAGGGGCAAAGCCAAGGATATATGCAAAGTCCTGTTTTCCTGGTCACACTGTGCGTAAACAAGAGGAGTCTCCCTTGTGTTCAGGAAAAAGTTGGTCATTGCCACAAGCACTCTACCCAAAAAGAAACCCCTGTGGGTCTGGGCTTTCTCCCAGGGTTGCACACGCAGCGTTCTCCTCATGGATGGTGCATTTTCACTCTGGTCCGTTTTTTCTTTCATATATATCTTTTTAATGAAACTAAATCTGCAGCATTTGCATTTTCAAACTGTCCTCGGACACTGGTACGATACATACGTTTTCTTGCTGAGCTGTAAGGTGCTGTCCTCCTGGTATTCCGGCAATTTCCATTCTTTCAGTGGGAGGCTGGGTTCTCTGGTAAAACCATACCTGCACAAATACTGTCGCTCTTTTGTGCTGCCATACTTGCAGGCTTCTTAAGGAGAGTGCGTTAGGGTTTGGGGGTTCCTTTCTTCTGGCTTCAGTAAAGGCATATGACAGTTAAATATTTTTAGTGTCCATCTCTGTTGCATATGGGTGTCATTCCATGTTCCTTTTATTTACACTGGTTTAAAATGTGTCAGCTAGTGACACTGTATCATGTGATGGTAATAGATAATAAAAATATTTACTTCTTTTATTGACAAACAAAGGAGAGCACAACCCCTCAAGCCGCTCTGTCCGAATTCATTGCAACAGAGCGTGTGTATTTCCAAATCATTTCCGTCTCTGCTGCGTGGATTATTTCTATGCTGTAACTAAACTGTACGTGTACAAAAGGGTAAAACCCAGTTGTAGTGTTTTCTGCAAAGCTGTTTCTTCTTGTGGGGGGATAGCTGCACAGAATGTGTGGGGTTTCATCACTATGGTTGGAGGCCCTAATAACAACTGCACTGCATGTCTAAACGTTTGGGCTGAAGTTGTATCCCTCTATGATTGTTCCAGTTTGGTTCTAAGGCAGAAAACAGCAAAGAACTGTGGAAGTCACTTAGCAGTTTAAAAAATTAAAGAATAAGAACGATATTGCTGGACCAAGATTGTTGAGAATTTTCTCATTAAAATTTTCTGGTAATGACTTCACAGTTAAAGGGAAAGTGTGTACACTCCAATATATTTTTTAAAATATTGTGTTTAAAGACTATGTTTTGGTCAAAGGGTATCAATGGATTCTTTTCTGCATATGAAGAGTAAAAGAATAAGTTTTTCAGTAAAGATGCAGTATTCAGAACAGAAATTTCTAAAAATTGCTTAGAAATAGTTTGGCTAATCCATCTGGAAGAAGTTTGAGCATCCTGGGGAAGTTGTGATGTGCGTTGTTTACTAGGGAAACAAATAAGGAAATACAATGACTGCATCAGATTAGTTTGGTTGCAATCTGCTGTGATTCACTCCTTGCTAATGAATATTTTAATTACTCTCAACAGTTATCCTGAGGTCCTTTTGAGGAACTGATTTGAAATCTATATAATTCAAAGAAAAGTCTCCAGGTGATGCAGTGCCATTTCCTTATTGCTGTATGTATAACTGTCCAGGCACTTAGACCCAAATGAACTCTCTCCTGTGAATACCTTTTGTTCAGTAATGCCACGTTAAAACATACAGCAGTATCAGCCTGTGGAAGCTGCCAGAAAGAGAGGGATCAGTAGCCAAAGTTACCTTTTTTTTACCTGCATGTACATCTTAGAATAAAACACAGAATGCTTTTGACTGAACTTTGGAAGTCTTTCAGTGTTCCTCTCCTTCTATCTGTTGAATTCGTGGGCCTCGTAAATTTGAGCCTTGGTGGCTCAGATCATATGTAAAAACCTGAGCATATTGATAAAATCTTTTGGGTTTCGGTGGCTGCAGTGATCTGCACTTTTTCCGAGGTAGGGAGTTATATTTACTACCTATGAGGTTTGGGGAGATTTAGATTCATGAGGTTTAAACTGTTTGCATCTAACAGTGACTAAATGCAGTTGGTGCACAGAAGTACAGCAAGAGCCAACACACAGTAACCGGCAAAGCTCCCAAGACCAGCCCTGTAGAATTGCATGACAGTTCATTACTCTGCGCTTTTATAAGGAAGAGACATACTTATTAAAAGAGATTCACATAAATACAAGTGCTGGCTTGTGGAAAAAGATTGATTCCAACACTTTGAAATGTTCTGTGTCACTTTCTGCACTGTTAGATCTGTGTGAATTCAGACTAAATCCACAGCAGAGAAATAAGGAGGAATCTATTGTTCTGGTCTGATAATACTGTAACAAGTGTAATCTAAAAAGCACATAGTGGCAGAAACAAGTGTGGGGGAATATATTTAGAAGAAGAAATATGATTTCTGTGGGAGGAGGAATACATTTAAAAGAAACTACAGACCAAATCAGGTATACTCAGAAACAAAATGGCAGAGAGGATAAAGCTCTAGTTGCATAGACCATATAGTGGATGACTGTAGGAGGAATACTAAAAAAATAAATAAGTGAAGAATTTGCCTGAGCACAATCTCAGTTTATAAGAGGAGAAAAAAATATTTAGCAGCCAGAAACCAACAGAAAAATCCACTGTTTGTCCTGAAAGGAAGGAAGCGTATGTGTTTAATTCTGGGTTGTAGTCTTCCATCACAGTATTTTACACAAGTCATTATTTTATTGTTTACTAAGAGAAATGTACGTCTCCTTTACAGGAGTACAACCCCATCAGAACCTGTGGAGTTCTAATAGCATTACATTAGCTGAATCTGGCCCAGTGTTTGTGAATTATCTGTCTGACCTCAGTCCAGAATCTGAATCACACAACAGAAGTATTTTAAACTGTGCAGCTCTTCTACTATGACTCTGTTCTGGAGAATGCATATCTGGGCATGGGCATGCCGTAGGTCTGGTGCATTAAAGCTGCGAACATGTTCTCATCCTGTCTAAGTACCACAGCAACTGTAGTTACATCTAAACTACACACTATCACTGTTGTTGCAGGTTTTCATCAGTATCTTCTCCTTTTAATGCTTCCCTTCAGTCAAAATCGAATATAATCCGTGAATGCAAGAGTAAGCGTATTTAAAATAAAACTGTGATAATGCTGACATGGTGATGTAGGAACAGTCTGAAAGCAGCAACTGCTTATACCTGGGCTGTAAGTTACACCCTGGTTTTGCCAACAGTCAGGGTGCCAAAGCAGAGCTTTATGTCTGCTTTGTGTCTTCTTTCTTCATCAGCCTGTCTCATGAGCTCTTCCCTGTGCATCACACTTGGATCCTGATACTGAAGTATCAATAACGCTCTGGAGAAACACCAACATCCAGATCAGAAAAGCACAGAGATCTTCAACTCCTATTTACAGACACCTCATGCCACTCAAACTACGCTCTCAAAGCTAGTTCTTCTCTCCCTCTCCTCTGTTCCTGGGCCTTATACAGAATCACAGAATCACAGATTGGTAGAGGTTGGAAGAGACCTCTAGAGATCATCAAGTCCAACCCCCCTGCCAAAGCAGGTGCCCTACACTAGACTGCACAGGATTGCATCCAGACGGGTCTTGAATATCTCCAAAGAAGGAGATTCCACAACCTCTCCGGGCAACCTGTGCCAGTGCTCCATCACTCTCAGCGTGAAGAAGTTCTTTCTCATGTTTGAGTTGAACTTCCTGTGCTCCAGTTTTTGGCCATTGCCCCTTGTTCTCTCACTACCCACCACCGAAAAGAGTTTGGCCTCGTCAATTGCCTCCCACAGTTTAAATATTTATAAACATTGATCAGATCACCTCTCAGCCTTCTCTTCTCCAGGCTGAAGAGACCCAAGTCTCTCAGCTTCTCCTCATAGGGAAGATGCTCCAGGCCTTTTATCATCCCAAGAGATCCCTGTCTTTCTTGAGCTGAGGAGCCCAGAACAGGACACAGTACTCCAGATGGGGTCTCACCAGGGCAGAGTAGAGGAGGAGGATCACCTCCCTCGACCTGCTGGCCATATTTTTTTTAATGCATCCCAGGATGCCATTGGCCTTTTTGGCCACAAGGGCACACTGCTGGCTCATGGTCAACCTGTTGTCCACAAATGCATCGCTTTACATCGCTTTTTGGTGAGGCAGCCCATCAGCAGATGGCATCACACATCTCCAGGCACTGTAGCAATGCAGTGTGGCTCTGTCATCCCTCCAATATCCTTAGACATTCTTCGCGTGGTTTCACATGCTCTTCAGGTCTGTGTTCCGGTATCCAGACGCACACTGATGTGTGCATGCAGTGTGACGCACGCACTGGAATAGGATTGAGATATGTAAAGAGCTTTGTGGCTTTAGCCCTAAGTGTACTTGGACAAGTCCCACAACTTCAGTTTTAGTTCACAGTTTCTGTTTTGAACACTATAAATCATCTAAAATGAACACTGGAATCTTTCATTAGTGACAATCAGTGAAAGCAGCCAATGAGTCAGATCAACATTAAGTAGACAACTAATGCTTCTAAATATAATTAATACATTTTTTTCTTACAAATTAGAAAAATTCTGATTAATTTATTCTGATTAATTCCCATTAAAATGAGAACAATTTATTTGATGAGAGCTTTCATAAGGAGTTTAGGATCATAAGTAATTTAAGAACCTACATCCTAACTGCACCTAGACACCTTTGGCGAAAAAAAAAACAACCACAAAACAAACCCAAAAATCTGCTGCCTTTTTTTTAATGTCAGTTGGAGTGTATTTTAGGACTTTCTGTGAAAGGCTAAAGCTAAGTGATGAAGAAGTGCGGACAGGTGTTTCTTGTGGCAATTAATCGTAAACTTTCTTAGATTACATCTGAACATGGAGTGTTTCCTTCCCTAGGATCGAGGTAAGCAATGCAGATGCGTTCTGACTTGCTAAGATGTACGTGCACACATTCCCTTCATCTTCTGCTGCACAGTTTGAATGAAATCAGTGTATGTGGTGTGGGGAGAGAGGCATAATACACTCCATATTTCATGTCACTGAGCTAAACAAGCCAGCATTTTATTCAGCAGACAGGTTCTCTCTTCCCTTGGACATATATTAGACCTTTGCTACATCTTTTCCAGTTTAAGTTTTTGAGGAAAGGTGTCAGGAACTTTAGAGTGTATTTTAGGTGAAATTTTCACAGAATCACAGAATCACAAGGGTTGGAAGGGACCTCGAAAGATCATCTAGTCCAACCCCCCCTGCCAAGGCAGGGCCACCTAGAGCACATCACTCAGGAACACATCCAGTTGGGTTTTGAATGTCTCCAGAGAAGGAGACTCCACAACCTCTCTGGGCAGCCTGTGCCAGTGCTCTGTCACCCTCACAGTAAAAAAGTTTTTCCTTATATTAACCCAGAACCTCCTATGCTCCAATTTGCACCCGTTGCCCCTTGTCCTATCGCTTCATGACACCGAGAAGAGCCTGGCTGCATCTTCCCGACACTCACCCTTAACATATTTACAAACATTGATGAGGTCACCCCTCAGCCTCCTCTTCTCCAAGCTAAAGAGACCCAGCTCCCTCAGCCTTTCCTCATAAGGGAGATGTTCCACTCCCTTCATCATCTTTGTGGCTCTGCGCTGGACTCTCTCTAGCAGTTCCCTGTCCTTCTTGAGCTGAGGGGCCCAGAACTGGACGCAATACTCCAGATGCGGCCTCACCAATGCAGAATAGAGGGGGAGGAGGACCTCCCTCGACCTACTGACCACAGCCCTTCTAATGCACCCCAGGATGCCATTGGCCTTCCTGGCCACCAGGGCACATTGCTGGCTCATGGTCATCCCTCCATCCACCAGGACCCCCAGGTCCCTTTCCCCTACACTGCTCTCCAGCAGATCAGTCCCCAACCTGTACTGGCACATGGGATTCTTCTTTCCCAGGTGCAAGACCCTACACTTGTCCTTGTTAAATCTCATCAGGTTCCTCCCCGCCCAGCTCTCCAGCCTATCTAGGTCCCGCTGAATGGCAGCACATCCCTCTGGTGTGTCAGCCACTCCTCCCAGTTTAGTGTCATCAGCAAACTTGCTGAGGTACACTCCGTTCCCTCATCAAGGTCACTGATGAAGATATTGAATAGTAGTGGACCCAGCACCGACCCCTGAGGGACTGCACTGGTCACAGGCCTCCAACTAGATTCGGCCCCATTTACCACAACCCTCTGACTTCTGCCCTCCAACCAGTGCACAATCGACCTCACTACCTGATCATCCAGGCCACACCTCCTCAGCTTACCCGCAAGGATGCCGTGGGAGACAGTGTCAAATGCCTTGGATTTTAACTGATACTTGCGCAGTGTCATTGCTACTTCCATCACCTGCTGCGTGTGAGGGGTGCAATAGAATCTTTCACATATGCATTTCAGTGGTAACTCCTAGTACTCTTGCAACTGCCCAAAATACGCAGCTTCATCTCCCACACTTCCTACCAACTGAGAAGCTGATGTTGTTGTTCTTAGTCCCTCAGCCCATGACTTTCCACTGCTGTGTTCCCCAATTTCAAACCACTTCGTCCTCTTTGACTGAGAGGAGACGTTAACTACAAAGGAATAATTGGAGTGTGTCCCAAACATGTGACAATTGAAGAAATTCTAGCCTTACGAAAGGCAGGGGCTAATTTCCTACAGTTGTCGATACAATTTGTATCTGGCATTACTGGAAACACTCAAATGGCATTACATTTTGTAGTCATTTGAAGAATATTCCCTCAAAGGAAAGTCAACCAATTCTGAAAACATGAAGTATGTAAAACAAATTCTTGTACTCCAAAAAAGCAATGTTACCTACTGATATTTTTAAAACCAATTTTAATTAAATTAGCCTTCTAGAATTCATAGCCTCAAGAAAAGGTTTTGAAACAATAGCTCCAAGCAGTGACTCTTGATATATTTCAGATGGCTTCTGAATGATCAGCAAATCACTTTTTTGAAATGGTAACATTAACCATAAACCAGTAGCTTTTTAAATCCTAGATAGAGGAGCTGTGTTACTGAAAATGTGAGTTAGTGTGACGTAAATACACTGGCTGTTTCCCTCACGTACAAGAGTACGGAACCAGGATTCAAAGCCTGTATGCCAGCACATACAAATACATGTATAATCTGTGTATCTGGTAGGAAAGATAAATCCTTTATATTTGTATTTAGTTATTATATTATCAGGGACCCACTTTATGAATCCATTTGGAATATTTCTACCATGTCATGTTATTCTAATAATAACATGTACATCAATAATTCTAGCAAAAGCCTTTTTGAAGCATAAAATAAATCACTCCACTGGGGAACAGGGTCTGAATTCAAAGTAAGTAAATTCTTTTATTATCGTAAATGCATTTGTTACAGTTAGTTGTAAAAGATAACCAGTCAACCATGTTTTTCAAATGCATCCATTTCCATCATTACGACAGATTTCTAAGAGCTTTTTCTCCCAGTATAGCTTCAGACTTTTTAATGTGCTCAGCATCCGGCAGCTTCTACTCGGAAGGCAAGCTGCTGGATTTGGGACCGTGTAGGAAAGCTGGCCATATAGGAGTCAATTCTGTGTGAGATAAACCTGGACAAATGTGAAAGAGATGATGTAAAACTGGGTTATGTACTGAAGTACAAAACACACATACGTTAAGTGTCTGAGTTTGAGATACAGTCTACTTTTTGTTGTTGCTGTTTTATATAATTATTATAATTATTAATATATATTATTAGCATCATTACATATTATGTATATTACATATAATTACTGATTTGGTAATTCTGTTTCTGCTAGTAGCTGATAATTGCAATTCTAGTTAGAAAAAGATACAAAGATTAGAATAGAATAGAATAGAGTCATTAAGGTTGGAAGAGCCCTCCAGGATCATCCAGTCCGACTGTCCCCCCCCCGCCTATTACCCACTAAACCATGTCCTTCAGTACTGCATCTAACCTTTCCTTAAACACCCGCAGGGACGGTGACTCCACCACCTCCCTGGGCAACCCGTTCCAATGCCCGACCACCCTTTTTGAGAAGAAATTTCTCCTAATCTCCAACCTGATACTTACAGTTGTCACAAAAACTAGCTAACCGTAGAAAAACTATATGTTTGGATAAATAGGAACAGAATCAGAATTCACTGTAGCACACTAAAGTGGATGAATAGTTGTTTGTAGCTTGTTCACTGATCTATATTGGCGTGCTATATGGTTTTAGGTCCATCTTTCTCATCTAGAATTTGAACTGTTTACAGGTGTTGTACCATGTAGAAAATTTAATATTTAGTTATGAGCAGAGCCATTTTGTCTACATACTGTGAATAAAATCAGAGCACTTAATAGAGAAACAAACATTCTTAAAATTTGACCTGCTAAAAGAATTTATCTGTGGATTGGATAGATATGTTAAAATCAAATATTTCCTACTGAATGGCAAAGGAGTCCGTGAAGGCCTGTCACTCTTCAAGAAGGAAATGATAAAGGTGCAGGAGCAGGCCATCCCCATGTGCCAGAAGATAGGCCAACGGGGAAGAAGACCAGCCTCACTGAACAGAGAGATCTGGCTGGAACTCAGGAATAAAAGGAGGGTTTATGGCTTATGGAGGAAGGGGCAGGCCACTCAGGAGGACTACAAGGATGTCGTGAGGTTATGGAGCGAGAAATTTAGAAGGGCCAAAGCCCAAGAACTTAATCTGGTTAGTGCCATAAAGGGCAATAAAAAATGTTTTTCTAAATACATTAGCAATAAAAGGAGGGCTAGGGAGAATCTCCATCCTTTACTGGATGTGGGGAGGAAACACAGTGACAAAGGATGAGGAGAAGGGTGAGGTACTTAATGCCTTCTTTGCCTCAGTCTTTAATAGTAAGAGCAGTTGTTCTCCACGTATCCAGCCCCCTGAGCTGGAAGACAGGGAGAGGGAGCAGAATGAAGCCCCCATAATCCAAGTGGAAATGGTTAGTGACCTGCTACAGCACTTAGACACACACAAGTCTATGGGGCCAGGTGAGATCCACCCAAGGGTGCTGAGGCAGCTGACAGAAGTGCTCACCAAGCCACTTCCCATCATTTGTCAGCAGTCTTGGCTAACTGGGGAGGTCCCAGTTGACTGGAGGTTAGCCAGTGTGACACCCATCTACAAGAAGAACCAGAAGAAGGATCTGGAGAACTTTGACACCATTTCCCACAGCATTCTCCTGGAGAGACTGGCTTCTCACAGCTTGGACGGGCATATGCTTTGCTGGGTAAAAAGCTGGGTGGATGGTTGGGCCCAAAGAGTTGTGGTGAATGGAGTTACACCCAGCTGGCCACTGGTCACAAGCGATGTTCCCCAGGGCTCAGTACTGGCGCCAGTTCTCTTTATTGTCTTTATCAATGACCTGTACCAGGGGATTGAATGCACCCTCAGTCAGTTTGCAGAAAACACCAGCTTGGGTGGGAATGTTGATCTCTTAAGGGTAGGAAGGTTCTACACAGGGATCTGGGCAGGCTATATCGATGGGCTGAGGCCAACTGTATGGAGTTCAACAATGCCAAGTGCCAAGTCCTGCACTTGGGTCACAACAACCCCAGGCAGCGCCACAGGCTTGGGGCAGGGTGGCTGGAAGGCTGCGTGGGGGAAAAGGACCTGGGGGTGCTGGTCGACAGCTGTCTGAGCATGTGCCGGCAGTGTGCCCAGGTGGCCAAGAAGGCCAACGGCATCCTGGCTTGTATCAGGAATAGTGTGGCCAGCAGGAGTGCCAAAAAAATCTGTCGTGGTTTTACCCCAACCAGCGGCTGGGCACCACGCAGACGCTCGCTCAGTCCCCCTCATCAGGAAGGGGGAGAGAATCGGGAGTGAAAATGAGAAAACTCGTGGGTTCAGATACAAGAGTTTAATAAGTGAAACAAAAGCCACGTGCACAAGCAAAGCAAAACAAGGAATTAATTCCCCACTCCCCACGGCAGGCAGGGGTTCAGCCATCCCCAGGAAAGCAGGGCTCTGTCACTTGGGAAGACAAGCACCATCACTCTAAACGCTGCTGCCCCACCCTTCGTCTTCCCCCCAGCCCCTTACAAATCGAGCATGAAGCCATATGGTATGGAATATCCCTTTGGTCAGTTGGGGTCAGCTGCCCTGTCTGTCCCCTCCCAACTCCCCGCACACCCCCAGCCATCCCGCCGGCGGGGCGGTGCGAGAAGCAGCAAAGGCCTTGGCTCTGTGTGAGCATCGCTCAGCAACAGCAAAAACATCTCTGCACTATCAGCGCTGCTTCCAGCACAGACCCAAACACAGCCCCATACCAGCTACTATGAAGAGAATTAACTCTCTCTCAGCTGAAACCAGGACAAGGAGCAGGGAAGTGATCATTCCCCTCTACTTGTCACTAGTGAGGCCGCACCTCAAGTACTGTGTTCAGTTTTGGGCCCCTCACTACAACAAGGACATTTTGCTGCTGGAGCGTGTCCAGAGAAGGGCAACGAAACTGGTGAAGGGTCTGGAGCACAGGTCTTATGAGGAGCGGCTGAGGGATCCGGGGTTGTTTAGCCTGGAGAAAAGAAGGCTGAGGGGAGACCTTATTGCTCTCTACAGCTACCTGAAAGGAAGTTGTAGTATTGGTCTCTTGTCCCAAGTAACAAGTGATAGGACAAGAGGAAACAGCCTCAAATTGCACCAGGGGAGGTCAGATTTGATATCAGGGAAAAATTCTTCACCGAAAGGGTTGTCAAGCACTGGAACAGGCTGCCCAGGGAAGTGGTTGAGTCACCATCCCTGGAGATATGCAAAAGATGCGTAGATGTGGTGCTTAGGGACAAGGTTTAGTGGTGGACTTGCAGTGTTAGGTTAATGATTGGACTTGGTGATCCTAAAGGTCTTTTCCCACCTAAATGGTTCTATGATTCTTTACTGGCATGATCTGTGCTCTGTGTATGAGAGGTGATAACCTAATCAGCTTTGCACTTGACGTGAATAGTGTGACTTCTTGATTTGTTTGAGATCGTGTTGCTCTTTCAACAGTTGTCAGACTTCAGCTTTTCCTGATCAAATCACCCTAGAAATCTGTCGCGCCCTCTTTCTTCAAGACATTTTATAACCCCAAAGGGGCCAGTGACTCTCTGGTGTGCTGCCATGCAGAGCAGCAGCCTCGCCAGGGCCAGAGCAGATCAGCAGTCAGAAATATGGACGTAAAGCTGGCAGCTGCGCCCTTGCACAGCAGCAAGACCCTGCATGTCAGGTGAACGGCATTGCCTGGTAGCGAGTTGGGTGGCAGCAATTTGTCCTTGGGCACAGTAGTGAGTCCAGGAGCTGCACCGTCAACAGCTGACTCAAAATCCGGGGCTGCAGATGTAGGTGAGAACGGTGGAAAGGCTGCATGAGGGGCTATGGGACTGGAGGTCCCAGTTTGAAGAGATAGACATAGTTGAGTAGAGCATTGTGCCACAGGGTATTTATAGCTAAACTTCTGACATAGACCAGAAATCTATGTGATTGTTGTGTTGTTAAAAAGGGTAAATGCGCCACTTTAATTGGGGTTTTAATTAATATAAAAATCTTTCAATGTAAAAAACACTGATATAAAATGTGAGTGGTGTTGCAGTTGGAAAATAAGGTCAAGAATACTACCCCATCAATCAACAGAAATTGGAAAGTGCACAGTTCTGACTACGAGCTCCAAACTAATTTAAATTTCACGTAGACTAAATATATCTATCATTTTCAAACAATATTTTCACTTGGAATAATGTATGTCTTGTGTTTATTTGCCAACTTCCCAACTATAAAATAGATATTTTACCTATCTGATTCATTACTGGGTTGTTTGCTTCAAAGGCATTTTACCTCTACTTCACAAAAATCTAATTTTTTCATGTTCTTATTCATGCTATGCATATAGAAGTATCGAAAGGTAATAATTAGACACATCTGCTTACATTTGCCAGAAGCAGATGTTAGGCAAATTAAAGTGAACATAACTATCATTCAACATCATTAAAGAAGCGACTCTATAATAATTTCTGAACTTTGACAGGCAGTTAAATATTCTACATTGGCATATTTATGCTATTTGCAAAAATCTAATGCACAAAATTATCTTCATTTGCAGTTGAATCAAGAATGAATTGTTTAAGTGTTCCAGGTCACAAATTCTACTTGCTTTCCGCCTGGAACGATAAGTTGTCAGCCCCAACAGCAATGCTTAACACCACCACAGGACAAGCACATCAGCTCATGAACAGCAAGTCCTAAATGACTTCATAGCATGCTCCAAGAGGGCAAGGAAATGAGAATGGCGTTAAGAAGTTAGAGCCAAAGTCCATCTTACTTCGTATCCTATTTCCAACTGTGGTCAATGGTGGAGGCGCAAGAAAAGTATAAAAGTAGGAAGAGACTAAATTGTGGTATTTCTTTTATATTCTCCCAGTATCAAACTAAAACTGCTGAGGGGCTTCCTGGGACCTCTGCGTATTTTTGGTGTCAAGCAGTGGGTAAGAACTGCCCGGTTTAAACATGCACACCCGTACACGTATGCGTGCAGAGCATCCTTTCATCTGTTCTGGGCCTGGCGTGTGGTAGTTTGTATTGCTGTGGTCTGCTTTCAAAAGTGAGGGGCTGTGAATAGCTGTTGGTCTCCTCCACAAATTGTTACAGATATCTGCAGTACAGCTCTTAGTTGCTTCTTTTCTAGGCAAAAAAGCCCTTGTGTGTTTAGTCTGTCTTTACAGGGAGATGTTCTTGTGTCTTTCATTCCCCATGCTGCAGTTCCTGGTACCTTGTTACGCGGAGAAATGTTGCAGCAAATATAAGCACCTTAACGTGCATCCCCTGTCTGTGCTATTTGGGAGGATGATGACCGGAATGGACTCCTGCGCAGATCCCTGCTCAGGTCTGCAAGTGACCTCCTGCTGTTGTGAAAAGTGACTGCTAGACTCTGTTGTTTGTTTCATGTCTTTTACCGGGTCATTAATACATGACAGGAACCACTTTCCTGTTCTGCGAGGCTTTCTTTAAGAACATTTGATGATTTATAATAATAAGTGTTTATACCTTTAGCAAATTATTGCTTATCTGGTTTTGGTTTGCTTTTCTGTGTTATCTTCTTATCCATTTTTTCTCCTTTGGATGTGACGTCTTATTTTGGAAGTACCTCTTCTTAGTTCGAATAAAATTATTTACCCGAAGTTTTAAATATTCTAGGGTTTGTTTGTTTTTTGACAGTTACTTTTGATGTATAGAAGTTCATATGATGACTATAAACAATCTTTTCTCCAACTTGGAAATGAACAGCCTCATTTTTATACAATTTACTTTTTGAAATTAAATACTATTTTTATGTCATTTTAGACTTTTCTCAGTTTTAAAAGATGATTTCCCAATTCTGTCAGGGTTACGGAGCAGTTGTTCTGTCACAGCATTTTGACCCATGTTTTGCACATTGCTCAGAACCGAGTCAGGAGTGTCTTGCCTTGTTTCGGCTTTCACCTAAAGCTTCTGCATGAATCAGTCATTTGTGGTGTCATTTAGTCTCTGCATCACACCCCAACCTGACATTTACCCAGTCTGTGTGGGGGTGATTGAAGTTTCTGATTACTAATTTGTTTTTTTGCTGTCTCTTAAATCTCTCTTGGCACCTTGCTGACACCACTGTCATCCTGATTAGACAGTAACAACTTATTTCTAATACTTATGTAGGCCTGGCATCTTAATCCATACCGATAATGTGCAACATTCTCTACAGTTAATTATCTGATGCAAAACTTTCTCTAACATATACTACATCATTCTTTTTCTTGCCTATGTAGTTTGTTTTATGTTACAGGTTTCCACTGATTGTTTTCCTTCCATCGAGTCTCTGATGCTCCTCTTAGGTCAATATTCTCACTTAAAACTAGTTATCCTGGTCCCTTTGTCTTATTTTAAAACTTCTGGCATTTCAATAGTAGCATATATACATTCGATCTTGTTGCTTATTTTTCTATGCTATCTTTAAATGATATTTTTGGGTGCAGAATGAGCTTAACTTGTGTCCCAAATGAGTTTTACCAGCTTCTGTCCTATTTTTTTCTCAAGGTTATGAAGCTTTTTTAATTTCACCCCTCTGTGATTCATCCCCCAAGCTAGATTTTCTTCTGTACCTGTTGGCTTTCCTATAGTCTTTAATTCAATCCCCTTCTCTGGTAACCTTCCTAGGTTTTAGTTCCCACAGCTTTACTTGAATCCTATTATTGCCGTACAGACTTTGTACAAAGTTTGTCCAGTTCCTGAGGAATCTAAATCCTTCATCCCTACACCATTGTCTCAAGGACTGATTCTCCGGCCAGCATGAAAAAGCACTGCTGGAGCAAGAGGATGTAATTTTTGTGTTTGAGGAAGCCATCTGATTATCATAACTGAGGTTTTCTGCAGAATACTAATCTCTGACTGAAAGCAACGGTATATAATGTAGCTTGCTCATGCCCCTTTACCCCACCACATTTTGTTCACCCAAAGGCCTTGTGGGGAAAACGATTTTTTGCCTCTTAAATGCACTTTGCTGGTTCTGAGGTATTTGACAATAGTAGATGAATCAGGTAAGTAATTGAGCAGTAGTTATAGCCTGTACCAGTGGCAGGGAAGACTCCAGTTCTTTAAATAACTGGTCTGTGTCTTTACTTCTGAATTTGAGGAACACCTTTGAAATCAGTGTGTCCACCTAGCAGAGATTTATACGAGTAATTTTGCTGCAGGAGAAGCATTACATACATCAGAGTAACTGTCTAGGGAGGGAAAACCACTTTTTGTGAGGGAGGTATATAAAGCAAGATTTAAGTTGTCAGTGTTTTCATCAAATTTCCAGGGCAATGAAAATATTTACCTTCTCTCCTTCCAGCTGATACCACACTAGGAGGAGTGTCCCAGTACACAAGTAGCCCCTTCTACATTCAGTTACTTGAAGCAAACATATGGCAAAATACATTCACAGTTTTTTGTCTTTGCAGGTATCTTGTATTGCACATACATGCTGATGTCGGAAAATAGCCTACAGTAGCTTTGAAGAAAGTATTGTTACTGTATATATAGATCATAGAACCATAGAATCACCGAATGGTTTGGGTTGGAAGGGACCTCAAAGATCATCTAGTTCCAACCCCCCTGCCATGGACAGGGACACCCTTCACTAGACCAGGTTGCTGAAAGCCCCATCCAACCTGGCCTTGAACACTGCCAGGGATGGGGCATCTCTCTGGTTGCTTCTCTGGGCCACCAGTGTCTGCCCACCCTCACAGTGAAGAATTTCTTCCTTATATCTAACCTAAATCTGCCCTCTTACAGTTTAAACCCTTTGTCCTACCACTCCTTGCCCTTGCACCTCTCCAGCTGTCCTGTAGGTCCCCTTCAGGTACTGGAAGGCTGCAATAAGGTCTCCCTGGAGCCTTCTCTTCTCCAGGCTGAACAAGCCCAACTCTCTCAGCCTGTCCTCACAGGAGAGGTGCTCCATCCCTCTGATCAACTTTGTGGCCCTCCTCTGGACTTGGTCCAGCAGCTCCATGTCCTTCCTGTACTGAGGATTCCAAAGCTGGATGCAGTACTGCAGGTGGGGTCTCACCAGAGTGGAGTAGAGGGGCAGAATCACCTCCCTTGACACTTCTTTTGATGCACCAGGATATGATTGGCTTTCTGGGCTGCAAGCGCACATTGCCACGTCATCTCCAGTTTTTCATCCACCAAGACCCCCAAGTCCTTCTCCTCAGGGCTGCTCTCAATCGATTCTCCACCCAGCCTGTAGCTGTGCTTGGGATTGCCCTGACCCAGGTGCTGGACCTTGCACTTGGCCTTGTTGAACTTCATGCGGTTTGCACTAAGGGGAAAGTAGCCAACACATTTTCCACTGCAGGATCAGTTTTGCTCTAAGTATCCTAAGTAGATGCAAACCCCTGGGAGTTCCACTGTCATCAGAGAACTCCACTTTAAAAAAATCTGACTACTAAAAATGGAAGTTTTGAAGATTTGTGACTAAATACATGTTTCATGTCAGATGTTGAGACCGTCCTGTTTGCGGCTTCAGGAGTCAGGCAGCGTTGCAGTTTGAAACCCTCCTCATCTTTCTTCATCCAGCAACACATCTTGATTCCCCAATTCCAAAAGCTATTAGCAGATCTTTGCATGGTGTTCAGATCACGTGCAGGAGGGGAGAAGCTCCCTCAGCAAGGCGTTTCCCTTTAAAATCACTCACAGCCTAATATTTTAAATGGTGCTGGCAGGGAGCACACTCTTTTCCACTTCTTTCGCGAGTCTCTGTACAGCAAGAGGTTTGGGGGTGGGGGTTTGAATATCACATATGCTTGTAATATTTCCTCTTAGATGCCACATTTGGGTTTTTTTACCCATTTCTTTATTTTGCGCTTTACTGACTGTTACGAGCATAGCTGTGGCACGTGATGAGTTTATCCCACCCGCAGTAATGCGTTCTTAGCAAAGGCATTGTTTTCCTTTTGGCTTAGCACGCATCCCCATTTTGTTACTGCAAGATGTAAGGTTGGATTTAGCGTTACTGATAGAGGGAAAGGGCGAAGCGGGGGAAGCTGGCGGTGAAGGAAAGTGTCTGGAGGGAAGGGAATAGGCTGCGCAGGGCGGTTCACTGATGACCTTTCCAACTCCCTGCCATTGCAGAGAAATCTCTTCTAGTTTATTTCCTTACTCAAAAATGAACACTGAATGTCCTGGTCCCTGTGAACTGCCCATTTACCTGTATAGAGCCACAGTCGCTGTGGACACTCTGTCATGGTGGCTGTAGTGCTGGGAGGTCTCCATGGAGGGCAGCAGGGCAGGGCCTGTCCCAGCCCCAGCCAGGCAGAGGGGCTGATGGCCCCAGGGGGCTGACATGGGGTCCTGGGCCCTGGGCAGGGTGGGGTGAGCCCCTGGAGGGCCAGCAGGGCCAACAAGGTCTGAGGGTGCCCTCCAGGCCTGGCACACCCAAGTGGCACGTGCCATGATATTGAAAAATACACAGATGACGTCTCGAGTTACATATTTTAGAAGCATTTTATGGCAAGTGTGTTCTCACTTTCTGTCTCAAAGGGTATTTTGTTCATGGTGTCTGTCTTGAATGGGATTTCCTGTAAGAATGTCTGGTGGTTCAGAGAATCACAGGCAGCAAGTAGAAATTTGGGCGTCAGCCTGGCTGCTCTACTGCCAGTGAGGCTGGTTGGCTCCCAGAGTCAGCAAATGAACAGGTTTGGAAGTGAGAAAATTAAAAAAGTTCTCCCCAGAGTGGAGTAAATATTCCCTTTTTTAACCAAAAAATGTGGATGGCAACAGATATGTATTTCAGTTTTCATTCAGGGGCATGTTTTCCTTAGCGCTCTGTTCCTAAATATAGTTTTGGTTTTTTTGTTAACTCTGGAGTGATTAAAAAAATATCACATGAGTTCTGGAGTGCTTTTAGAAAGGTCTTTTTACTATTCTATGGTGACAAAAAGAGCGTAGACTTTTCAATCTGATATATGGGTTTAATGAAAATTGTTGTGGATGGTTTTCATCTTTAATTGTAGGAAATAAGAGGGTCATAGAGCTGTATATTTATGGTCACAGTATTTATAATACATCTGTGTATGCCCAGTTCTGGAGGCTCTTGACTACCTCCATCCCTCCCATCCTGGAGCACCTTGCAGACACGAGAGAGTTATGCATGCAATATTCTAAGAAATAGGAAGACCTGGGCAAATGTGATAAATAACATTAACTTATAGGGCTTCCTTTGAGTTTTGTTTTTCCTTAAGGATTTTTATTGATAATTCTAGTAATGCTAAAGAGAGATATAAGTTGATGTATTTATGGAAACAACAAATTAGAAGCATGAGAAGTCCCTAATTCTCTGAAATGGGTACCTGGTAGATCCCAATTTTTAAGCCTTTGTTCATATCTTGTAACTGAAAAAAAACACCCCACAGCTTTATAGATTTTAGGGCATTAGCTCATTTCTGCAACTCACTGGTGGCACATCCCGCTACTGTGTAGGAGGCACAATCCATTAGTTGTCAGTTCCCATCTCTCTAAGGTCAGCTGCCGCAGTCGTGGGAACCAGCTGACAGCTGATAAAGGTTGATTTTTTCTTCCCTGTAGGTTGTTAGCAGGATTTCAATTAGTGCAATTAAAGGTACCTGTTTTCTTGAGGTCCTGTGAGCTCTAAAATAAATAAATTTGTGCTTTATGAATCAAGTTCAGTGCCTCACTGAGCCTAGGGTTATTTTCCTTTCCTATAAGTCTGTTTTGGTTTGGTTTGGTTTTTTTTAAGATATTTGGTGGTGTTTTTTCCACTTTGATCTCTTTTTGAGTTTTTCAAGTATAGCATCTAAACATTTGACATCTATTCCTCTTTTTTTAGGAGGGCTCCATCAGATGTTGAATTTTATGTTGTATCTGTCCATCATCAAGTGGATTTTGTTTGCAGTTTGCAACATAATCCTTGGACAGATTGTCAGGACTGCAGTGAAAGACTATACTTCTTATAGTCAGCTTTCAGCCACCGGATCAGAGAGCGTGATACCCTTGATGTGTAAAGGTGTGTGTTAGTTTTTCTTTGATCGATCCTTTGGAAAAAGAAACTTCTGATTACTGAGAAGCTTATGGTTTTGTAATGCCTGTGATACTCCAAATCAGAGATGGAATATTTAGGTATTGTCCTCCTGCCCCCATCTGTCAGGGATTAAATAGCTCAGACTGGCTTCTTACTGGCCGGACTTATATCCCCCACCTGAAATATTTGCAGGAACTTTCTTCTGTCTCTCTCCATATCCACCTACCAAAGCTCAGCCCAAGCATTTGCTTCCTTGTCAGCTGGTGTTCTCTGATGTTCAGATGAGAGAACACCCCATGAGGGGGAAGGCATCCCTGCCAGTTTGTCGTGGGCAGAGGAACATGGACAGAGAAAAGCCAATACCCAGCTTCTGAAGAGAAAGCTCCCGTGGCACGAAGGTGCCGTGGGGCAGTGCCCACGGAGGGTGCCTGGCTGCTGCCTTCATTCCTGTTGAGAGGCTTCTCTTTTGTCTCAGTGACCACCACCTGTCCCCAAAAAGCTGAGGAGAAGCTGCTTTGGTTGGTTGCTATGTCAACCGTGCTCCCTTTGCCTGCAGAAAGCCTATCTCTGGTTGGTATGGCAACCCTCCTCAGAGCACCCAGAGAAGCTCAGTGGGGAATGGGCTCTTTGGAGAAAGCACCGTGGTTGCGGTGGAAACGTTAACTCTTGTGCCAAAGGGTGTGAGAGGACAGGAAAGATCCATGCAGTCACACATTTATTTGGAAAACTTTGTTTTGTGGCATCAAATGGTTTCTTGGAGGCTAAATGTTTCCTTATATCAATTTATAACACCATCCTTGTGTGTTTCAGTAGAAGAGGGAAAAAATCGTGGTAATTTTGTATGAAGAGTACCAGGACAACATGGATATTTGGAGGGTCACAGTGAAATCAGTGTAATTTTGCTGCTTTAGCATTGCATTTTCTTAACAGAAGACTATTTCAGCCACATGCTGGGGTAAATATATGCCGTGTTTTTAACCAGCCATTATTACAGGGCATTCGAGTGGTGTCAGAGAGAAGCCAGGGTCAGGGTCTTCTAGGTGAGATGAATCTTGAGTGTAACAGCAGGTAGACCCAGAAGCGTTAGAGGAAGGTGCTTTGGTGGGGTACGGTGGATGTGTGTGTGTTTGTCTGTGTGCATGCACAGATCTCCTTCACTCAGGCTGCTCACAAACTGCATCTAACACCAGAGAGGTTCTGATCAGGCAGTTTTCTTGTAAAAGACGATAGACTTTGGTGACTTGCTCCATTCCCTGGCAGTTAAATAAGTAATGTATAGTTTAGACATTGGACAAATCAACATGGCAACAGGTAAAATGTAATACAATATTTTCTTTAATAAATCTTTAATAAAACTTTTTTTAAAATACAGAAGTTGCTAAAGCTTTTAGAAAATTTTGAATTATCATGTCACACAACTGAGTGGTATTGCTGGTAAATTCTGATTTCCTGAGGTTAACCTTTCTGAATATGTCTTTATTATATTCTTACTTCACTGTGTGAATTAATATGTGCGTGAATCGATTTCTCAGGTCTCTTCTGTGTATAGTAGGGGGACAGATTTACAGCTATGTTGTCAAACAATAGGATTCATGAGTTTGGCTTTGCAACTCACGTTGGGCTTACTGGGAGGAATGTAACTCAATCATCAGTGCTTCAGAAATAGTTCCTTCTGCTACAGCAGCCATACCTAATTTTTGAAATTACATGGAAGGTGAGGAAAGGGACCTGAAAGTTATATGAAGGCGAAGGCATGGATTGTCAAGACATTTATTTATTCACTGAACGAGTATTTGCTTTATTATCTCATCAAAAATAAATAATCCAAAAGCTCATGCTAATAATTACATTTGTCTTTCGGTCAAGAAAACCAGGATGTGAATTTACGTCCAAATGCAAATCTAAGACAGGAATCTGCGTTTCAAGTAGATAACACAGCTGTCCTCCCAAGCGGTGTGTAACTTTTCCCAACATTTCCATTAATTTTCAATATATTTATTTATTTTTCAAGAATAATTTCATTTTATTAACTGCCGTATTAACAGTACTCCATCATAATTATTAATTATAGTGTTCTATCTAGTCGTCATTTTGAAGAAACACATCATTTTACAGCTAATGGAAAACTTTAACATCCTTGATACATAACGCACCAAGGCTGTAAACAATTTTAGAGCATTATTGCTGCTATATGGCTGCTAATTTTATTTTGATGAACAAAACATATTTTAAAATTTTTCTTTCCTTTTTTTTGAGCGCAGGAAAAAAAAGCTAGAGATAACAAACCCTATAATAGAAAACAAATTGTTTGTTTTTAAGATTGCAGCATATTAGTATTTATTGTTCATTTATTGTTCATTTATTGTTTATTAGTAACCCGATGTAGCCAAAAGGTACTGTACAGTAGCATGCTGTAATACATTCTACCTGTCTGAAGTGGCTTTGTAGTTAAATCATAGTTGTGCTTCCTACATGGTATGTTCAGTCTGTGAAGAGACAAATATGTAGAAAACACTTTAAAAATTTCTTTGTATGTGATTAGCACCATATAATACTTGTGACTCTCTGTAATTCTTGCTTAAGATATTTTGAAATCACAGATAATACACCCAAAGAATACAGATACATTATGCTTTATTTAAGTTGTGATACAGGCCTCTCCACCATTGTATCTAAATCCCTCCCCAAATATTATCTACTATTTGAGGGGTTTTTTCTTTTATTTTTTTGTCCCCAGAGAAAACTACGTTGAAAAAAACATGGCATTGGCATGTTTTTTAGCAAAAACATTACATTATTGACATCGTTGCAGTGCTAGAAAGTCAAGGATGCTCGTCACCATTCTTTATGCTTGTAGGATGTTCAGTGGTGTTCGAATACACAAAACAAAGCTCATGTTGCCTGTGTAGTCCAGCTTTTTCCATTTTGAGGACATTTCTCCTGCACTTCAGAAGCACTGTGTTTGTCTTTCTGTCAGGGCTTTGAGTGATTTTCTTGCCGTTCTCCACCTGAAGCATCTATTTCTGTGAGGAACTGGAGAGGGGAAAGGGGGACCTTGGATGTGGCATGACATTGTATGGGAAAAAAATATGATTTATGGAGGTCTTTGCTGCTGAGGAGATTGTCCGCTGCTCTGTGCAGTAGTTAGAATTTCCTGAAGCTGGCAGCTCTGTGTCATCTTTGACATATAATAGCACCCTAATACAGTAGCTGTGGTGGGATTAATCTCTTCTAGCTTTAGACATCTACCCTCTTGACCTCTATATCAGCGCTAGTCATCATAAGCTCCCCTGGAGGAAGGTAGCCCGTAATGAACTTTGTAGGCTACTTACCTAGGGGTAAAAGTCCATTTTCTCATTTTACCAGACAAATGCCTAGTGTGTTTTTTCCAGTCCACACTCAAAACCGCTTTTGCATTTTCCTCTAGAGTGTAGAAAAGAGGAAAACTTTCTTTATGGGTAGAAAACCCAGCAAATTAGCTAATCAAAGAATGAGAGCTGACATCCTCATGGGTTTTAATAGGCTTAGTTTCTGCTGGTGGTGATTTTGGTTCAGCTCATTTTATCGCTCCTTGCACAACCAATCACTTTCAGCGCAGTTCTGATACAAGTTTGCTGTTGTTTTTTGCCTGAGGTGATCAGAAAAAGTGTGGTGGGGAGCAAGCATGGCTCGTATCCATTCTTTCTAACCCACTGTCTTCAGAACAGGTCAGGCTAGCACAGCCTCAACAGTGTCCTCCAAGGTGTGTGGTAACACACATGCTTTCTTAGGAACTCTATTTCTGCCGTGTCTGTTGTTCAAAGTGCAGAGAGTGGGGTTAGGCAGATTGTGTCAGTGCATGTGGATAGTAAATTGCCATTGCAGAAGATGCTACTTGAGCATTTTCCTTAGTAGACACCAAGCAAAGAACTGGGAATGAGCTGATACTTTGCATGCAATAATTTTTTATTTTTTTTTAAATAACCTTTCTGGGTATCGCTGCTTTCAATACAGGCAAATATAGTCATATAAGTTATCAGGTGTATAGATAGGTATGTTTTATTTAACAAGGAAAGCTAAGGCTTCCCTGGAACTAAACCTTGCCAGGGAGGTCAAGAGTAACAAGAAGGGCTTTTATAAATACATTGCAGATAAAACTAATGCTAGAGGCAATGTAGGCCCGCTGTTGAATGGGGCGGGCGCCCTGGTGACTGAGGATGCAGAGAAGGCGGAGCTACTGAATGCATTCTTTGCCTCTGTCTTCACTGCTGCAGACTCTCCCCAGGAGCCCCAGACCCCTGAAGCCCCAGAGGAAGTCGGGGCTAAGGATGAGCTTCCCTGGGTTGACGAGGACTGGGTTAGGGAGCAGTTAGCCAAGCTAGACATCCGCAAATCCATGGGGCCTGATGGGATGCACCCGCGAGTGCTGAGGGAGCTGGCGGAGGTCATTGCCAGGCCGCTCTCCATCATCTTTAGCAAGTCATGGG
>VWZZ01003265.1:1043-23488 GCA_013399095.1 Psophia crepitans
TTTGCCCAGTCTCTCAGAGGACTTTTCTGTTGTGGGGTTGCTGAGGGTAAAGAACAAGTGCCAATTGCTACCACAACAGTGCACCACCGGCAATACCACATGAAACAAAGACTCCCTGAATCCCTCCCATAAGCTGATTTGTCAACTGGAGAGGCAGGGAGTGATCAGCAGGACCCACTCACCCTTTAACAGCCCCATATGGCCAGTGCGGAAGTCCAACGGAGAGTGGAGGCTGACAGTAGACTATCGTGGCCTGAATGAAGTCACACCACCCATGAGTGCTGCTGTGCTGGACATGCTGGAATGTCAATATGAACTGGAGTCAAAGGCAGCCAAGCAGTATGCCACACCTGATATTGCGAATGTGTTTTTCTCAACCCCTTTGGCGACAGAGCGCAGGCCACACACAGCTTACTTGCACTTGGAGGGGTGTCCAGTACACTTGGAATCAGGGGTGGAAACACAGCCCCACCATTTGCCATGGACTGATCCAGACTGCACTGGCACGAAGTGGAGCCCTGGAGCACCTGCAATATATTGATGATATCATTGCATAGGGCAACACAGCAGAAGCAGTTTTTGAGAAAGGGAAGAAAATAGTCCAAATCTTTCTGAAAAGTATTTTTGGCGTAAACAAAAGAAAGGTCAAGGGACCAGGACAGGAGACTCATTTTTTAGGAATAAAATGGCATGATGGGCATTTTCAGATCCCAATGGATATGATTAACAAAACAACGATGGGTATGATGAACAAAATAGCAGCTATATCTCCACCAATGAACAAAAAGGAAACACAAGTTTTCTTAGGGGTTGTGGGCTTCTGGAGAATGCATATTCCAAATTACAGTCTGATTTTAAACCCTGTCTATCAGGTGAAAAGAAGAAGAATTTCGAATGGAGCCCAAAGTCATGGACTAAATTAACTCAATGGACATTTTAGAGGGATGGCCCATAGATTAAAGGAATTATATCTGTGTATGCATGTGTATATATATATGTGAGTGTATATGTGTGTGTATATATATATCTCAAAGATGTGAAAAGTGATGGTGATTAATTGGAAGTGTAGAATTTGGGCATGACATAGGTGGTATAGAATAAGGGTGGATAATGTCCTAGTTTCAGCTAGGATAGAGTTAATTTTCACAAGAATCCAGGACAGGTGAGCCAAACTGGCCAACTGGGTATTCCATACCATGTGCCATCATGCTCACCATAAAAGGGGGCTAGTCAAGGAGGGGCAGCTGAGCATGGCTCCATTGTGGGTTGTGGGTTGAGTAAATTGCCTTGTTTTACCAACCATTGTGTATATTCTAAGTACTGTTGATGTTATTTCCCTCTCTCTTTGCTGTCCCAGTAAGCTGTACATATCCCACCCCCAAGTTTTGCCTTTGTCTTCCCATTCTCCTCCTCATGCCTACAGGGAGGGGTGAGCGAGTGGCCCTGTGGTACTCAGCTGTCGGTGAGGGCTGAACCATGTCACCCTTTCAAAGAGACCTCAGATCTTGAAAGACTCAAGAATGTAATAATTTGACTGTAGTTATCTTAAGTGTAAGAGTGAAAGCTACTTAAGAACTTAGGTCCATGTAAGTTTACGTATTGATAAAGGCATTGCATATGTGCCTAACACTTCCATCCCTCTGCCCACTACTTGTAGTCTTTTTCATGGATAGCGTATGCATAGTCATGCAGTTAATGTTGTAAAACCCATCTTGATTTTTTCCTCCTTTCTGTTCTTTGAGATGAACAGTGTTTTTTCTTCTTTTTGGGGGGGGGGTGGGTTGTTTGTTTTTTTTTGTTTTGCTTTTTTTTTTAAAGTGGTTTATGCATGTTGAGTCGTAGGGTAAGTTGAAGTCTTCCCAAAAAGTGCATAGGAGAGACTGTTCCTGTCTGGTGAGCCACTGAGCTGACTTGCGTCAGCTTGGTAGATAATTGTAGTACAGAGGTGGGAGCCTGCTGGGACCAAACAACCCGGCTTCAGAGGCAACGCGGGGGACCCTCCAGAATCAAAAGGGACAGAGTAGAGTTTCTTAGTATTTGGTAACTGATTTAATGTTGAAAAAGCTTGAAAGGTGTGAGGGTCTGCCTGCAAGATCATAACAGAGAGGAAGCTGACTTGGCATCCTGAAAAACTTGGATTTTATCCCTGTAAGTCAAGCCTTTTATTCTCCTAGGAGACTGACTATGGCTATTTTCCTCTGTGTGGTGACAACCACTTCCCCAGTATGCCATTTTTTTCATCCTGGTTGCTGGAGTCTGGTGCCTCCCTTCCACCTCCCAGTGCCATGTGATGGGTTTTGAGCTCAGCAAACACAACTGGAAGCAGAGACTGATGCTTTCTGTAGAACTGCTTGTTTGTCATCCTTGGAAAGCCACCGGGCTCCCTGAGTATGGATGTTTATGCAACCTCTTTCAAATTCCTTACTGTTGCTTTTTTTGACAGAGTATGTTGTCCTGCAGCTTATTAACTTCATCAGTAAGTACCTCATACTGTACCTCGTATCACAGAGGTCTACTAGCCTTTTAGTGGCTCCCTAACTTCATAGTGAGTCACACAGTGACCAGCAGGCTGATGTTCCAGGCAGAAATAACAGATTACTTAAAAGGCTAAGAAATTCTACCAGTTTCCTAATATTGAACCACAGTATTGTATCCTTTAAGCCATTTAGTGGTCACTGGATTGGCCTGTATCTAAATTCCATCACTGAAAGATTCCTCTGGCTTACCTTAGATTTTCATTATTTATTTTTTTTCAACCGTATGTAATAATGATCACCAAATTAATATCAATTTAAAAAAATAGCACAAACCCAAGATAATTCTGTTGATTTCAGAATGCTCAGTGAAACCAAATCTTGGAAAATAATACAAAATATTGTCTAATATTTGAGTGCATTATGTATTGTTAAAATAAAAAAATGTTTTATTAAATATTAAAATGAAGCTGACTATTGAAATGAAACATTTTAACCAAATCCAATGTTGCATTTTTTTCATTGATTTTTCATGATGGAGGTGTTTTGTCATGTCCCATTCTCATTGAAGACTTTTTTCTGGAATAAATATGATGTATTCCAGATATTTTTATTTATTTACTTATATTATACCTATGTATTTGATATATATATATTGAGATCTTGATATTTAATTATTTTATGTAAAGAAATAGATATAACTATATAGTATATAGTTAGATATACAGATATGCCCATATACATATATAGATAGGGTTGACCTCCTGGAAAGCAGATCTGCAGAGAAGGATCTGGGAGTCCTGGTGGACAAGAGGTTATCCATGAGCCAGTGATGTGCCCTTGTTGCCAAGAAGGCAAATGGTATCCTAGGGTGCATTAAGAAGATTGTGGCCAGCAGATCGAGGGAGGTTATCCACCCAGTCTACTCTGCCCTGGTGAGGCCACATCTGGAGTTCTGTGTCTAGTTCTGGGCTCCCCAGTTCAAGAAAGACAGGGAGCTACTGGAGGTAGTCCAACGGAAGGCTACCAAGATGATTCAGGGACTGGAGCATCTCTCTCATGAGGAAAGGCTGAGAGAGCTGGGCCTGTTGAGCCTGGAGAAGACTGACAGGCGATCTCATCTATAGTCACAAACATAGAATCATAGAATGGTTTGGGTTGGAGGGGACCTCAAAGATCATTTAGTTCCAACCCCCCCACCATGGGCAGGGGGGACACCCTCCACTAAACCAGGCTGCCCAAAGCCCCATCCAACCCGGCCATCAACACTTCCAGGGATGGGGCATCCACAGCTTCTCTGGGCAACCTGTTCCAGTGCCTCACCACCCTCACAGTAAAGAATTTCTTCTAATATCTAATCTAAACATTTTATTTTTTGTTTAAACCCATTCCCCCTTGCCCTATCACTCCATGCCCTTGTAAACCGTCCAGCTCCAGCTTTCCTGTAGGCCCCCTTTAGACACTGGAAGACTACTATAATGTCTCCCTAGAGCCTTCTCTTTTCCAGGCTGAACAAGCCCATCTCTTTCAGGGGAGATGCTCCAGCCTTCTCATCATCTTTGTGACCCTCTTCTGAACTCACTCCAGCAGCTCCATGTCTTTCCTGTACTGGGGGCCCCAGAGCTGGACGCAGTACTGCAGTTGGGGTCTCAGGAGTGCAGAGTAGAGGGGCAGAATCCCCTCCCTCGACCTGCTGGCCACACAGTTTTTGATGCAGGTCGGGACATGGTTGGCTTTCTGGGCTGCTAGCACAGCAGGCATCTAAACGGTGGATATCTAGAGGAAGGGATCAGATTGTTCTCAGTGACACCCAGTGGCAAGACAAGGGCCAATGGGCACAAACTGGGACACAGGAAGTTCCATCTCAGTATGAGGATAACTTCTTCACTTCTGGGACAGGCTGCCTAGAGAGGTTGTGGAGTCTCCTTCTCTGGAGATATCCAAAACCTGCCTGGATGCAACCTGGTCTAGGTGATCCTTCTCTAGCAGAGAGGGTGGACAAGATGGTATCCAGAGGTCCCTTTCAACCTCTGCTATTCTGTGATTTTGTGACAGCTATATACAAAAATAGCTATTCAATGTATCCCTTTGTATATGTATCTAATAGATATCTACTACATATCTAAAGATATCTACTTTCTGTAGAGATATTTGTGTATTTCTGTATCAATATAATGATGTATTTTCTGTTTATGTTTATATGTAGTAAAAGATATCTCTATATAAATAGATACATGGAAAGATTGCTATATATGTAAAAATATATACATATATTTATATAAAAATTGATCTTGCCGGTAGCAATTTTTCACATAGTCTTATTTTCAGTTAATCCAGAAGCATATGCTGTGAACACAGTCTACGTGATAGGGGTATCAGTTTGTTATTGCTCTGAGGTGCTTAAGTGTCCTGGTTTTGGCTGGGATAGAGTTAGTTTTATTTCCAGTAGCTGCAGTTTGAATTTAGTATGAGAACAACATTGATACCACACTGGTGTTTCCAGGGGTTGCTGGGCAGCTGCAGTGCCTACACTAAGCCAAGGAGTGTCCAGCTTCCCACGCCCTGCCAGGGGCACAAGAAGCTGGGAGAGCCCAGCCAGGGGAGCTGGCCCGGGCTGGCCAGAGGGACATTCCCTGCCATAGAACGTCGTGTGTGTGCCCTGTGTGACTGGGGGAGCTGCCGGGAGCTGGGGTCGCTGCTCAGAAACACACTGGGCATCAGGGCTTTTTTTCCCCTTCCACATGTGGTGAGCAATTGCATTTGTGCACCACTTTGTTATTGTTATCGTTATTTTGTTGTTTCTACTACTATTATTATTCTCTTCCTTTGTTATCCTATTAAACTGTCTTTATTTCAACCCACAAGTATTTTTGCTTTTTTTCCATTCTCCTCCCCATCCCCTTGTTGAGGGTAGGGGTGCGCAAGTGGCCATGTGGTGCTCAGTTACCAGCTGAGGTGTTAAGCGTTGTTGGTATTGACATTTCCACACTCCTAAATAAAAATAATGTAGCAAAACTACTAAAATAAGCAAAGGGATTTATTGTATTGTACTGTGTAGCTCTGTGTTTGTCTGACGTGATATCAAGACTGATTTTCACCAAGAATACAGCACACCTTTGAGGTGTTGCTTGGGCTGCAGCACTTTAAAACAGAACGCCAAGGCAAAATAAGAGATAAGGGAGAGCCAAACCGCAGAGGGAGAAAGAGTTCCCAGAGCATTTCCCAGTGTTGGAGTCTACTAAACCAGCAAGACTTTGAATTTTTAACCTGATTGAGTGTAAATTATGAGACTAGAAAAAAATCATCAGACCTCTAAGGCAAAGCTCTTAAAGGTTTTTTTTATTTATTTGTTTCCCAGGTTCACCTAGAATTGAAAATGGAAATTACAAAATTAAATCCATAAACTACTTTGGAACTGTATTTTGTTTTGTTTCTTTGTGAACCCAGGAAGCTCTGAAATTAATCTATAATTCTAGTTCTAGCTCGTTACCAGGACATTTTAGATGAATTTGAATAAATTGTGCATAAGCTTCTAGCTGAGCAAAGTAATATTAGTCTAAAAACATTTGTTTATGTTGGCCAGTAACTTCACCTATTTGAGTGTCCTGGTTTTTGGCTGGGACAGAGTTAATTTTCACAAGAAGCTGGGAAGGGACACAGCCAGGACAACTGACCCAAACTAGCCAAACGGATATTCCCTACCGTATAACGTCATGCTCCATATATAAGGGGGAAGCTACCCAAGAGGCGGGATCACTTCTTGGAAACAGACTCCAAATCGGATTGTTTGGGTTTTTTCCTTCTGCATGTGGTGAGCTATTACATTTGTGCATCACTCATTTTATGTGTATATATCATCATCATCATCTCTTTCTTTCTTGCCCTATTAAACTGTGTTTATCTCAACTGATGAAACAGGGCGGGAAGGTAACTGAGAAGCAGTTATACCTTGCAGGTCACAGCCATAGAGTCTCCCTCAGCGCGGGATGCTGCAGGGCCGTTAAGGTAGAGGGCATGATGTTTAGAGGCGGCACGTTGCTCACCCACAGTGCAGTGAAGGGGCTGAAGCCTCTCCCCTGTCAAGAGAGAGAAATATCTATCATATGAAGTACACTTGCCACCAGAAGAAAAAGTCAATGCCCAAACCTGTGTTACCTCTCATCTGCGCTTTCTATGGTGGGTTCAGTTTCTACATGTTTGTAGTGTCATTCGTGCTACAAGCTAACGTGAGGCTAGTGGGACACTAGCTAGTGCTGGCATGAGTTGTACTGTTTGTATTAAGGAGTAATGTTGAAAGACATATATAATTAAAAAAAAAAATCAAGCTTGGAATTTATAAAGGGTTAAAAATGGAGAACTGCAGCTAGCTAAAGCTTATTTTATTCCTATAAAACTCTGGTTCTTCCTTCATGGAGATGATTGACCTAGCTTATGACAAAAGCAGTCAAGACCAACCAAGAAAAATACAGCTTCCGATGCTGTGATGCCATAAATAGGATTGTTCTGTCACTTACTCAGGGCGCGTAGTTCCCCCAAGTTGTGGCAAACTAAAGCAGCAAGAACATGTTTACTGTTTTCTTTCCTTAGTTAGGGTGATCTACTCCTTGGCCCTTTTGATGGGTTGGGTGTAGATGAATAGCCCTTTTCTTCTTTTCTAGGCCTGACAGAGCAGGCTTGTTCTTGTCTCTTAAATTCTTATAGAAGAATGTTGGAAGGATAAAACAATGTGAAAATCAATGAGTCACAATCTATAATTTAAACATAATTCACCATGACTCATTCATGAAATGCTTTTGCAGAGTTTCATGTGACAAAACAATAGCCATAAGCATAATCATCAGCGCCGACTCAATCCTCTCTTTACAGCTACGCAATTCTGCGATTTAAATGATTTTGGAGAGTCTTAGCAGATATAAATCAGAACAGAACTGTCAGAGGCAAAAGAATGCAATGACTTAGAGCAGCTGCGGGGTCATACTTTTTTATGGATATGGTAAGTTCAGCTGGCACAAACATCTTCAGTTGTTACACAGTGTGGAAAAAATCAAGGACAACTATCAGTTTCAACTTGCATTTTAAGTGTGCTGCTGTTAGTCCAGCAGAACAGATCATGACAGCTTTGTTAGCAGTGATTTAATTCAGTTCATAGAGTCTTTTGTTGTTTGCATCCAGTAGGACCTTCAGAAAACTATCTGCCACCATTGCCACCCACCCTTCACACAATCACCCAGACCCTGTTCCATTCCTTAAGTAACGAGTGAGACTTGTTCTGACAAGGGCAGTCTAATCCAGGCTACTCTCTCAAGACCTGCCTGAGTGCTTCCAGGAGACAACGGATCTTCTGCGGTGTCACTCAGTATTGCAGTCAAAGCTTTTGTCTTATTCCAGAGGCAGGTTTACCCAAGAATAAGATCTCTGGGCCTGTCTGCTAACAGATGTTGGTGGTGTGGCTTCAGTGATGCCAGCAGGATGCGGAGCAGTTGCACAACTCTTTTAATGAGTGTGTCCTTTGTTGTAAGGCCTTGATTTGCTGCTTCATCTTCTGAGTGCTTCTTGCATAAACTGTCTTAAAACACAAAAGATAAACTAAAGAAACTGAATAAACAGTCTTTCAATACAGGGGGCGTTGAAAGGGATTAAAATGAGGCAGTCTGTTCCACTGGTCCTGTCTTGACAGAAACGTTGCTAGTCTCTAATCTGAAACTTTCAGCTACTAAATCCATTATTACGTTTTGTCCTACTGTGAACATGAACCGATTGCCTCCTTTCTTCAGATACACAAGAGCACGCTAAAAGAGGCTTATGTAAGTCTTGAATAGACTGGGATATTTCATTGAAAGAGAGGAATAATCTTTGATACAGGTTCTGCATCAGTCCCTGACCACTCTTTCTGCTTCTCCTGTTTTCTAAAGCTGGCCTATACTTTTGAAAATTGCAACTGAGGTCTTACTGTTGCTGACTAGACCACAGAGATCTACTTGTGTGTATTTCAGATAGTGACCCCGATCTGGGGCTTTTCTCTTCGGCAAATTTATTTTTATTTTGATAAAGATGGTGAAAGAGAAAATGCAAACTTCTTGTGTAATAGACTTATTCCAACACATTTCTCCAGCTATAAAGGATGATTTAAGTACACCGGGTATACTGATACATGTAAATCACGTGTAAAATAATCGCATGCAAATTTTAATTTCAAAAGAAAGATATGCAAAAAATACTTGTTATTTTTGTAAGAAAATTATATTGCTGATAAAGTCCTGATTATGCCATGTTTATTAATCTTTCATTACCATAGGTACGAAAGCTTTTATGGACTCCATGTTACAAGAATCACAAGTGTAGGTTCTGCATTCCCTCTGCAACTGACCTTATTCTGTAAGTACTACACATCTTGATCATGTGGACTGTGTCAGTTGTTGGCAAAACAGAATTTTCCCCAAATCTTTTTTCACTTCCTCTGGTTTACTTGGGTTGCTTCCACTTCAGCAGTTCTGCAGTATCAGATGTATGGTGTCAATTCTCTCTCCTCAGAGTGAAAACAAAGATTTGCTGTGGAAAAGATGGCATTCCTGAGGGAAACAGAAAATGAGCATAAGGTTTTCTGAGTTGGGCTAGGTTAATTAGTGTCTCTGAAAATCAGGCTCTAAGTGGACATTGTTTCAGTTAGAAATTAGATTGGTTTTATAAGACTGTTCCTTTTATATGACTGAATCAACTCTAAGCTTCTTTGAGCTATTTATATTGATGTACAAATCTTCTACTAGAAAAAAGAAAATACTTTCTGAGGATGTAATTAATTTGTCTTGATCTATTCTGTAGTTTAAATTGAAACAGAGCATATGCATCACGCTTGAGTAGCTCGCTAAGCCACCAGCAGAACTGATTAATAGTCTTCTGGATCAAATGTCAGCTTTCTTCCTAAATAAAATAAATTCAAGTGAACATCTTAATATAGAAATACAAAATATAAGTAGTGTGCTTCAATATGATCCAGTAGGTGCAGCCCACAGTAATGAGAATTGAAAGTCCCAGCTGTTTTAAGTTCAACCATAAGGCAAAGCCTAAACAGTGCAATCAGTTTGTCCTAGATTCCTTCCAGCATAGTTCAGGACACTGTCTGACAAGCATATGTAATCCTCTGAGAAGCTCTGTATTGTGAAGTTCTCTTTTAGATCCTATTTTAAATAGATTAAGCTTTGTATTTTGGTACTTCATTCTCAAGACTGTAAATACATACACACAGAAATTACGTAAAAAAAGATTAATATTCTGTTACTTCCACAAAGACTGTCTGGACTTAGCTTCATTTTATGTATTTTAGGTGGGCATACACAGGTTGTCATGCAGCTTGTCCTGAGGGAAAAATAAGATCCTGAGAAAGGCACTTAAGGAACTACGAGAACGAGGCTGCTCCATAAAAAGTTTTGGTCTTTGTATAATACTCCTGTATACATTATTCTTGTATATTACAACTTGTATTGCGTTGTCTTCTCTATTTGAGAATAGACTGACATGTCTTTTGTTTGTTGGGTTTTAGCTTTTTCTGATCCAGCAATTAAAATTGCTGTTACTTGATGTTAGTCATCATACAATCAGCCTGCAACTATCTGCCTGTTAGAAGTTAACCTGTATGACTTCAGTGCGTAGAAGAGGACTATCCAGTGTGAAACAATGTTGAAAACTGTTTAAGTTGAAGCTTACAGTTCATTTGCTTCATTATTACTCCACCGGTATCTCACACTTTATTCAGTTCCTATAAGCCTGAGCAGTAGCATCTGGTACTGGAGGTAATTAAGGTGTTAAAAGCCAGTTCTGTGCTGACTGTACTGCATTCTCCTTCTCAGTGGGCTCTTCAGACTTCATTCACATACCCAATGGATAGGTCTTGAATCTGCTTAATTGAGGCTGGATACAGATGAAATGTTTAAAGTATAGATGACCATCTTCGGCTCTTCAGAGCTTATAAAAAAGCTGGTTTCTGAGAAAGGGATCAGGAAATTTTTAGAGGCAAGATTAATCAAGATTATATTTTGATACCAATACTATCTTGTACACTCTAAATAGTCTTACTTTTGTTGGTTCTGCTTTTCCCTTTGACTTCAGTTAGTCTATGTCTATATTTTATGATTGACTTTTTTATGCTTTTCTGATACATGAAAGCTACAGAGAAGAAAAATGTTTCACATTACTTTGAATGAGAACTTGACTATCTACATCTGAATTCAATTATTGTTGCATTCAGTTTTCAGGAACACCTGCTTGCACTACCATTTGGCAGAAAACCCCAGGCTTTTGACCTCTAGAAATGAAGCCTGCTGTGGTCTAAATGCATAGAATAGGTGAATTTGCAATCACTGATTCCCTAACTTTTGAATTCCTGAAATGCCTCACCATGTATTATTGGAATATCACAAAACTTCAGTCTACAGAACACACCTAGTCTACAGAAAACACCAGTTTTGTTTCAGTTAAAAAACCTAATTATTTGGATAGCTCCATTTGAGATTTCAATATTGCTTTCTCCTTTCCCATCTCTAGTCACCATCTTATTGAAGCACAATCATAACTGGATTTACCATGTTTGTTACAGATCTAAAATTTGAAGGTAATATCTGGTAACTGATTTTACTGAAGATGGTTTTTCCAATTTTCTCCTTGTATAATACCTTCCATGTAAATGTCTTTAGACATGTATGGTACTAAAATTATGCTGCAATTCTATTCTGATTTTTTTCCTGTTTCTCTCCCTCCTGCTCTCTATCACACAGCTATTTGTAGTTTTCAATCTGTATAACACACCCTGAATTAAGTTTTTTTGTCACAAAGTCTGTTAGAATTTTTACATGCGAGTGACTACACAGCATACAGCATGTAGGGTAAGAATCTGCAAGTTTATAGTGCTCCATACTGCTTCCATGCTTCCTGGCTGTGCTTTCCTGCGCTGGTGAATGCTGTGGAGTCTTGTTCTCTCTTGTAACTTTAGCTGCCACAGTTTTAAGCTGTAAGTCTTCTTTCTTTTACTGCCAAAAGAAATCTTCAGAATAGAGTTAATCAGAAATCACTGTGATAAATTAGTTCATGTTTAGAGACGATATAATTGTGCAAATCAGTTATTGCTGAGTTAGTAATTATGTACTGACTTTTCTTTCTCAATCTTCTTTATACTCTTTGCAAAGAAACTTTCAAGTAAGCTGTGATTTATGGACTAAAAATGCTTTGATCTTTTCCGGGAGTCCATGGTAATCCTCCTTGTACACGACTGAGTCATTCAACCAATATTTGAGGTATTACAAACTGAACCTAATGTAACTAACAGTGTAACTAAACCTGTTTTATTTCTCCTGTATCAGTATCCACTGCAATTATGAAGATTTTGCATAACAACCTGAAGGACATCTGTGTGCCTGCATCTTGCTGTGATGAGATCTATAATACTGGATGTACTCCAGGCACTGTTATCACTTGTTCTTTCCTTTTCATTCTTTAATGCCAAGTAAAGCACCAAATATATGTGAACTTGGTAAGCAGGAGAAAAAAAGGAAAAGAAAAAAACAGAAAAACAAACTGGTAAAGTTCTTAAGAACGAGAGAAGGCACTCCTAAGTCTGTTAATGGTATAATATGCTATGGAGCTTTAGCTTTTCAGGAAGATAGTTTTGTCTAAAATCTTATTCTGATTAACCTGAAGAATAAAACCTGAAATGAGGAATCTTCAGTTCTGTACCCCTGTTCTGCTGCTTGTCTCACATTTATCAATGTTCAAAATTTAAAAGGAATTTAAATCAATGTTAAAATGTCCAAAATTTAAAAGGAAGTTGAAGATGTTGGGCAAACTCAGGACTTGCTAGACAATGTAATTGTGTGTTAGGTTTAAAAGTAGTAGGAGTAAAGACTTTGATGTCAAGTCACCTCTTATTTCACCTCATCCATAGAATTATCCTCAAAAGCACATTAGACTGCACAGACATTCATCAGAACCTCCATATCAATGAAAGTTTGAGTCACCTAAATAATTCAGCAGGCCTCTAATGCATTTTGTCCATTAAGACTTCCAACCATTTTGAACAAGTATGAATTTTTGTTGTGAATTTCCTGTTTTCCAATATGATATGAAATTAGTTCCTCTCATTTTGTTCTGTTTTCAGAGCAAAAATAAGTGTGATAACTTGTCCAAGTATTTTCCTAGGTATAGGAATTACCTTGCATTTCCAAGAGCTTTCTATTAATCTTCCTCGTCTGCTTGAATCTGTTTGGGTTGGGTTTTGGTTGGTGCTTTTTGTTCGTTTGTTTTTTTCGAGACGACCTCATCCATTTCATGACAATCTGGGCAAACAATCACCCTTATTTTGTGGGCAGGCGTACCGACAGCTTAACAAAATCAGTAATTACTTCTGAGAAGTTAATATGTATGTGACAAGCTACTCATTACAGAAGTGTAACACCACTCCATGTATCTTGTGCTGCAAAGACCAAACTGTTACAGAGCAGTAATTACCGATGCTTCCTCTTGTGGCTGTCACCACTAACAAAGCTCTCTTCACCAGCCTCGTGCACCCTGTTATCTCTCTCCTTGGTGCTTGCTGTTTGTGAATGCCCTGCACTTGTGAAGTGACAGGCTCCATTTATAAATCAGTAACTGGCAGTAAACCAGCAGTCTCTTTTTACTAGAGACTTTGTCTGTGTATAGGGGCATGCAGCTGGTGCATCCCTGACACCACGGAATGGTGGTGGTGACAGTGGAACAAATTCCAGGAGCCTGGAAACTTCATTGCCGCTCATGCTGATTGCTAAAACTCAGGTGAACAGGAAGCTCTAACATCTAAACCAGGGGGAAATATCCAAAATAGGACAGGCCTGTGAAGATATATTCAGCCAGCTGTGCTTTTATATTGTAATGATAAAAGTGATAGGAAAAAATAGGTATTTATTCATACTAACCAATTTTTAAAGAAAATCAACAGACAAGAAATCCCTTTCTCTCCCTGTCCTCAGACTGTTTGGATAACATTTAGCTCCTGTGATTAGATGACATGGAATCGCTTGTGACTATTGGAGAAGAGAGAGCTATGGAGAACTGGAGGAGCATAACAAAGTTAGGTGCCTGGGGGGCAGAGTGACAGATGAGACTGACTATTGTCAGTGCAAGCTAATGCACAGTAAAAGGGATAATTGTGACTGCAAACATACCTTGGGGGTTCTAAATTAACTGTACCTTCAAGGGAAAAGGATCTGTGCATAAGTCCATGAAATTATTTGCCTGAAACATAGTTGTAGACTAGGAAAGCAAATAAGAAAATAAGATTGTAAGAAGGAGAGATAATAAGGATTCCTGTGATTGTATTAACCCTTATATAATGAAGATTAGGATGAAATATTGAATATAGTATATTAGCTATAAAACTTGATTGTTATCTTTTATGTCTGATCCTGTTTATCATATTTAGAAACAGAAAACATGTATAGCATAGAAACGTTTTTTATTTAGATTTAAATTTACATATATTAATTTATGTGAATTTAGCAGGATCTTCTGTAGCTAAACAATCATTTTACACAGCCATTTTGTACTGATGAAACAGTGCCTATTTATCTGCAGAGAGAAATGTGGTTCCAGGGGAAAGATAATGAGCTGAGGTGAGGGTAACAAGAAAGGGAAAGTGTAGGGGTGAAAATTGTTCCAGTGTTACCTCATTTCTGTAGTGTCATGGGAGAATTTGCTGTATGATTTAAAGGAAAATTCTGAAATTTTTTGGCTTTTGACTGGATGGTGGATTCAACAATGTCACTAGACTCTAAAATAATAACTAGTAGTACAGAACTGTCTGCATCTGCTCTGTATAGTCTACTGGACTTCTTACTTGCAAAGCATTTAGTATTATAAATTAACATTGTGAACATCGTAACCAGATGTTTTCATGTGTCAGTTTGCTCTCTATAATTTGAACTACTTTACAATATTTGGTTGAAGATTATGTTAGATTTGATAAACTACCATGGAAAGAATCTGTGACTGCTTTGTACTTTTGACATTTTACTTTACTCAAAAAAGTCTCAAAACAATTAGGAAAACCTTTAAGATAATAGTTGAATTTGAGGGAGTATTCTTGGATGCAAAACTGTTGATGAAATCCAGCATTTGAATGTCAACTTCATTTTGATCAAACATGACACCCGAAGACTGCAATTTTTTTGGTAACTCTAAAGCAATTATGTCAGCATGATCACCATCTGCACTAGGCACAATTTCAAATCAATGCTATTCTGTTATATTTTTTTCTTGAAAGGGAGAGACCTTGTTAATCTTATAACACATTGAAAATAAAATAATCTCCCTGTGGAGCTCCATCTATCACAAAAGGAAAGCATAATATGAACCTTTTACAATATGGCCTTAATTTGGCTGTTGGAGCATTCATAAAGCAAAATTCTTGGATTCTGTTCATAGACTCATCAAGTACCTAGGTAATTTATGAAAATACATAATTTCAATTCAGACCAAAGAGCTCATCTTGAAAGAGTTCAATATGGCCAGTGAATGTCACAATTTTTGTAGGACCTGATTCTGAAATTAGCAATGTTCTGGAGACCTTCTGTCTTCTTGTATTGTGTCAGAGAAATCCGTAGGTTTTCTAAGGCCACAGAGCTTTGGCATTCTGTACAAATTGCAGGGTTGGCATTTCAGAGAGAAAGAGATGCACTTAATGGTGATAATTTTGACATGTTCCTACTCCAGGCAATTTCTGAGGTAAGTAAACAAAAGTGCATAACGTCCAGAGAACTATTACTGTAGTTTCAAGTTTAAACTAGAAAACTCACATCTACATTGAATTCAACCTGTATTTGAATACTTTGTTAGGTTTAGTAAGGAAACATAGAAATATTGTTCTCTTGATGTGGCCTCCATTTGTAGGGTTTGGACCCTACACTGAATCTGAGGGAAGTCTCTGTTTGACCCTGGCCTTTTGGGATACAGCTACGGGAAGTATGAATGCCTTTTTAGGCTGCAGCTTGTTTGTTTTAATTTTGTATCAACAGCACAAAATCATAAAAACATAGGGAAGGCCATTAATAAACCAGGAGAAGTGATCATTCTGATCAGAACCTTACCTCTGTCTGTGGCCAAATGTGAATTCCTAAGGCAGAATGAAAGAACAAGGAATATTTTATTACTTTTTCTCCCAGTACTGAAATAAAAGTATTTCAAGTAGGAGGCTTAGATAGCTCCTATGTGTGTTATAGATCTCTCTTCCAAAGTTTCAGCTTCTACAATGTCCTGCTGCAAAAATTTCCACCAATTACCTACACTCTGTGGAAACCACTTGTTTATGCCTTTTAAGGGGAAAAACTGAAAATTGGTAAAATACTTATACCCCGATAAAGTCACTAGCTTCTTTAATCAATCTCAAACTCAGAAAAAAAAAAAAAAAGTGCAGTTGTTCCTCCCAGTGATGCTTATAGCTTTATTTCATCTCCCACGTGGAAAGCTGTTCTGCTTTTAGACTGAAGGAGCGGTGAAGAAAGAAGACATATTATGGTTCTGGTTTACTTTTTGATTTTGTGGAGGAAAGATCTCTCATTCTGTTCTTACTATATTAAAGAAAAAAGTTTTATTTTTGTTAATCTATATGCTTACTTGGATGCTGGGAAAATCCTTTTTAACTTTTCATTTGTGGATGAAAGAAGCTGGACCTCTACCATATATTTGTGCCAAAGGTTTTAAAAGGGCAATGGTTTCTGCTATCACATCCCATGTTTCAATAAGCTGCACCTCAGAGGTGCTCAGCCTGAGGCACGGAAGTGTTTTATATAACCTGCTGCAGTTTGGCTGACCTGTTATTAAGAACGGGGAAAAGACAAAATTCTGTCATTCCTGAGGAGCCGGCAGGCACTCTAATGTCAACCTTTATTTCTCTGAACCAGGTGGCAGGCTATTTAGTTTAACCACCTCTAAAACCAGTTAATTTAGTCTTATATTAAGAAAAAGGACACAGAGTTTAACCTTGGGACTTCCATGAGGCTTAAGAAAGGTAAATGTAAAGTCATGTACTAGGATGGAATAATCCTGAGCAGACATCCAGCCTGGGCACTGCCTGCCCTGGCAGCAGATCTACAGAAAAGTCCCTGAGGTTCTGGGAACCAGCAAGCTGCAGAGGAGCCACCCTGGGGCTGGCAGCAGTGAGGGCCAGCAGAATACGGTGCTGTAGAGCAGGGGCACAACAAGGAGATGGCAGGGATGTGATGATCCCCATCCACTCAGCACTTCTTAGACAACATCTAGAAAACTGTGTCCAGCTTTTGTCCCATCCAGCTGAAGAGAAACACTGAATGACTGGAGAAGGTCTAGTGGAGGGCCACTGAGTTGGAACCTAATTGTACTTTTCCAATACATAGTGGTAGTGGTAGAGAAGATGGAGGTACTCTCTTCACAAGAGTACATGATGACAGGACAAGAATCAATAGGCATTACTTTCTTCAGGGGAAATTGTTTCTGGGTATAAGGAAAATGTTTTTCACTGTGAATACAGTTAAACATAGATTCACAGATTCACAGATGCATAGCAAGGGTTGGAAGGGACCTCTGGAGATCATCTAGTCCAACTCCTCTTCTAAAGCAGAATGACCTAGAACAGGTGGCACAGGATTGCATCCAGATGGGTCTTGAATATGTCCAGAGAAGGAGACTCCACTGCCTCTCTGGGTAGCCTGTCCCAGTGCTCCATCACCCTCACAGTAAAGAAGTTTTCTCTTATATGGAGATGGAACTTTCTGTGCTCTAGCTTGTGCCCATTGCCCCTAGTCCTGCCACTGGGCACCACTGAGAAGAGCCTGCCCCCTTTCTCTAGACATCCACCCTTCAGGTGTTTGTAAGTGTTGATGAGACCCCCTCTAAGTCTTCTCTTCTCTAGGCCAAGTAGGTCCAGTTCTCTTAGCCTTTCCCCATATGGAAGATGTTCAAGTCCTCTAATCATCCTGGTAGCCCTCATCTGGACTCTCTCCAGTAGTTCCCTGTCTTTCTTGAACTGGCGACCCCAAAACTAGACAAAGTACTCCAGCTGTGGCCTCACCAGGGCAGAGTAGAGGGGGAGGATAACCTCCTTCAATGTGCTGGCCACATTCTTCCTGATGCACTGCAGGATACCATTAGCCTTCATGGCTATGAGGGAGGCCACACTGCTGGCTCATGGAGAGGTTGTTGTCCACCAGGACTCCCAGGTCCTTCTCCACAGCATTGCTTCCCAGCAGGTCTACCCCTAACCTGCACTGGTGCCTGGGGTTGTTCTTCCCTAGGTACAGGACCCTACACTTGCCTTTGATAAATTCATAATGTTTCCCTTTGCCCAGCTTTCCAGCCTGTCCAAAGGCTGTTCCACCCAAAAAAGTGGTGGAATCTGGGAGAGTCAAGATCAGGCTTAACAGAGCCCTGGAAAATCTAACCTAAGGCTCTGCCTTCAGTGAAAGGTTGAAACAGATGGTTTCCAGAGGTCACTTCTGTGTTTCTGAAAATAGTCCATGTCTGGCAGCATTGCTTATCTCATTGGTGCTCAGTAGGACAGCCCTAAATGGAAGAAACCAGTGTGCGAATTCTAAACTTCCTTTCTGTATATGATCGTGTCTCATCATTGTGAAAATCCAGGGGCAAAAGTTAGCTTTAAGTTGTAGCAGTAGGGAACCTGAATATAAACCATTGTTCAACTGAGCCACAGTGTTTTAAATGGTATGCAGATTATTGCTTGCAGTACACAGTGATGTTCAAAGCATGTCTGCAAGGGAATTATGCATTTTTTGTGTGTTTTGTATTTTAAAATGAATTAATTTTACTTCATGCAAAACATACAGGTGAGGACCATGAGTCACTGACTGACTGCATCTGCACATGACTCATTCTTTGCTATACTGCATCACTTCTGTTTATTCCCCACATACTTCCTATTCACCATCTTTGCATTATTTTTGATCATTTACTTACTTCATTATACAGGTCCATGAAGTCATAAATGATATGGAAAAACCAGGATAAACATTTGGGGATTTTGAATGATACAGAGTAAGGAGAAACAACAAAATAATTAGGCCACAGACTTAAACTAATTATCACTAAAACTGATAATTTTTCACACCACAGTGATTAAAATGGGGAGCTCCTAGATACAAGTTTGTGGAGATTGAAAACGGAAAAACTCCTCTCCTAAAACGTTCAAACCTCTTTTTGTGCATGCATGACTATTAGACACTCAGAACATCTGTAAATCACTGGTTATTTGAAGCTTGGAGGGCATGGAAGAAGAACCATTTCTTCTTTATGTGCTTTCTGCATGTATGTGCTACTGATCCCTGTCAGTGGTGGGGTAATTGACCGTGTGGGGGTCAGGTCTCACCTGCTCTGACAATGCTTCTGTTCTTTAGTTGCATTCAGGTATTTGGGTAATCAGCTATTGTTCATAAACCACTAGCAGAAGGCAAAAACCACAGCAATGTATGAATGAACAGGTGTGGAAGAAATGGCCTTGGAATGCCTTTAAGGGCTATATGTGAAGATTTGTGTTTTATTCACGGATATGGAAAGCAGATGCAAATATTTCCAAGTAATACACTTACAAAAAGGAAGTTTCTTATACTAATCAAGTCCATTCATTCAAATAGAAAAATACTATGTGGGTTAGGTGATCTGCTAATTGGGTCAAATGATCAATAATTGAACAACAAATATTAAACTTTCAGCTGGCAAAAATCCATGGCCTAAAATACCTGCACAAACTTTTTGCTGTGGAATGAGAATGACAACTAAACTTGGGGAGGGGAGGCAAGGAAACAAAGTGCGCTTTGGCCAAATTCTCTAATCTGTGTAATTTGCTGTCTTGTGTGTCCCAGTGAATCCTGTACGGCTGTGAAGGACTATTACAGTAACTGTAATATTTCTTTCTTTGTGAGGCTACCCTGTCCTGTCAAGCTTACAGTCCTCTATGCAGAATTTGGATATAGAGGGCACGTGAGAAAATTTGGAGGTACTATCAGGGATTCAATTTGCTTTGGTGGGTTTAGGCAATGTAAAAAGTAACCACTCAACAAAAATTTTTGGGTTTGTTTCATTTCTGGTTTTGCTGCTGGCAAAGGTAAGAACTGAGATGAGATGTGAAACCTGAAATATAGTCTAGGAGTTGCTTAAGCAAATTTATGCTTTGTCTTTTGAAGTGCTCTTATGAGATTTTCTTTCTGGAGGAAAGCAATCAGACTTATGGGTTCTTATATCAGTTTATATGATGTGACAATACAAATAGGTATGTGCAGTGTTAAGTATTCATTATCAGAGTTTTACTTTATATTTCTGGCTAAGTTGTTTAATGTACTGTTTAAAACAGTTAGTTGGTTTGTTGGTTTGGTTTGGGCTTGCTTGTTTGTTTGTTTGTTTGTTTGTTTGTTTTTAAAGGATTCCACTTCTTGTGGCTTCTGTACCTTGAATTCATTCTTTTTATCATCATGTCCTCAGGTGGACTATAGATGACTATACTAACGCCTGCTTTGGTGTTACATTTATTGTCCAAGCAATACTTTTGACAGCTGGTAGCGTTGTCTTCCTTTGTTTTTTGGGTAGAATAGATATAAACTTTGCACTTTAACTTTATCTTATTTTAGAGCATTTATGTACTTTCTCACATAGTTAGGGATTAATTCTGATTTGTAGTTAAGTTAAAAAATAAGGTGATATATATCTCTTCCCTGTGTGTCATTGATTCAAAGTCAGTTCACATGGATAGTGAAAAACTGCCAACTATGAAATAAGCAGATACATTCAATTGGAACAGTTTTAATATAAAATTTAACACCACTACTTGACTCAGCAGATTGAGACTTGAATGTGAGTTAAAGTGAATTTCCATTTCCATCAGTGAGTTTGTCCCCTGGTACCAAGGTTGCATTACTATTTTATGGAGACACAATTTCAGACTCTCGAGGTATTAATAACACTGAAATTCACTTTCATGTGAATATTTTCAGACAAAAATTCATTGCTAAAATACTTGTGCCTTTGAGTCTGTAGCCTGCAAAATGTTTGCTGGATTATTGTTGCTGTACAGTGGACTGTTAAAGATAAAAAGGTAAAGGAAGTCACAATCAAGAAAACACAGACTTCTAAGAGGACTTCATAGCACTGCAAATTACTTGCAGACCCTTCTAGCTACATGGTGTGTTTCTTGTTTAATGCTCGTCATCTTAAAAAGTGCTGAAAAAGGTCTGGTCAGCAACAGGAGATGCCTTATTGGTGAAGTCCTGTACCCCTAAGTCACCTGTGTGCTGCTGAATTTAATAATTTTATCACCTGGTTTGATGCTTCCAGACTTACTCTTTGTTCATTATTGTTATCCCACCATTCTAATGGTTGTTGAAAAATTTAGCTGACTTATTTTTATTTGTCCTTTTTCCATGCAAATAGGTATCAGTATGATGTTTGGTCAAGCTCAATTAGGTAAACTTGAGGGGTAGGGTTCTGTCTAACCATTAGAGCAGGTACACCTACTTCATTCTGAGGCATGTGGAATAGGAAATGACCCCAAGTTTGTGCTCTTTGCAAGGTATATGATGTCTGTAATTTAAAGCACAAATCAACAGGTGAATACAACCTGTTACAGCCACCTGGAAACCAGGCACTGCTAACAAGGACAACCAAGTGTAGACAATATCAGGGTAGGGTACTTTAATTTAATCTACCACTGGGCTTTCTCTAGATGTAATTTTAGACCTGGAGCAATAATTGCATTTGATTGTAGTGCATGATAAGTCTTTTTTTTTCCCTGCTAAACCTCTATCTGTTTCTCTTGAAGATTAGGCAGATTCTTGTACTTTTCGTTAAGCATGCTTTCCAAAATCTCACCCTCTTTTGGAAAGTCCTTGTATTTCTCTTCAGGTTGTCTCTACAAGTTACATTTAACCTGCTCTGACATATAGCCATGTCAAGTAGCCAGAGTGCTGTATCCAAAAATGCTCTGTGTATTAAATGTTTTCTGAGCATTTTCTTGACCTATTTCATTTGTGTGCATAATGGCATTTAGAGCTGGATATGTTTTCACTCATTTGTCTCATTTCACTCATTTCTCTTGGCCTCTTCTGCTCTGAGGGACTAATTCATAGAATCATAGAATTATAGAATAGTTTGAGTTGGAAGGAACCACAAGGATCATCTGGTTCCAACCCCCCCGCCATGGGCAGGGACATCCTACGCTAGACCAGGCTGCCCAAAGCCCCATCCAGCCTGGCCTTGAACACTGCCAGAGAGGGGGCAGCCACAGCTTCTCTGGGCAACCTGTGCCAGGGCCCCACCACCCTCACCATAAAGAATTTCTTCCTAATGTCCAATCTAAATCTGCCCTCTTTTAGTTTAAATCCATTACCCCTTGTCCTGTCACTATACTCCTTAACACAAAACCCCTCTCTGTCTTTCCTGTAGGTCCCCTTTAGATATTGGAAGGCCATAATTAGGTCTCCTCGGAGCCTTCTCTTCTCCAGACTGAACAAGCCCAACTCCCTCAGCCTGTCCTCATAGGAGAGGTGCTCCAGCCCTCTGATCAGCTTTGTGACCTCCTCTGGACTTGCTCCAGAAGCTCCATGTCTTTCCTGCACTGAGGACCCCAGAGTTGGACACAGGTGGGGTCTCATCAGAGCAGAGTAGAGGGACAGAATCCCCTTCCTCGACCTCCTGGCCACATTGTTTTTGATGCAGCCCAGGACACAGTTGGCTTTCTGGGCTGCCAGCGCACACTGCCGGCTCATGTTGAGTTTTTCATCAACCAGCACCCCCAAGTCCTTCTCCTCAGGGCTGCTCTCAATCCCTTCTCCACCCAGTCTGTGGCTGTGCTTGGGACTGTGTGGACCCACATGTAGAACCTTGCACTTGGCCTTGTTGAAATTCATGTGATTCGCATTGGCCCACCTCTCTAGCCTGTCAAGGTCCCTCTGGATGGCATCCATTCCCTCCAGC
>VWZZ01003266.1:0-33245 GCA_013399095.1 Psophia crepitans
TTAGGAGGTGGTACTTAAAAAAGAACAAGCACTGATGGACCCCGATGCCTTCAAATACAGTATCCCAGAGGACCTTACTAACTAGTTCCCTTAGCAGCCTGAAGTCTGCTCTCCCCATATCCAGNTGAAGTCTGCTCTCCCCATATCCAAGGTTATAATTTTGCTGGTAGTTTTCTCCCTATCACCAAAGATTTTAAATTCTACAGCTTCATGGTCACTGTGGCCAAGATGGCCACCAATGGCCAGCTCCCCAACAAGACCTTCTCTGTTCACAAAAAACAGATCTAGGAAGGCACCATTCCTTGTGGGCTCCTTTAATACCTGTACTAGGAAGTTATCAACGAGGTCTTTGAGGAAGTTCCTGGACCTGTTAGTATCTGTTGTGTGGTCATCCCAGGCGAAGTCGGGCAAGTTGAAGTCTCCCATAAGGACAAGGGCTGTTGATCTGTAAGTCTGTCTTAGTTCTTTAAAGAATGATTCATCCATGTCTACGTTCTGGCTGGGTGGTCTATAGTAGACTCCCACGACTACATCCCCTTCATTTGCTTGTACCTTAATCCTTATCCAGAGGCTCTCAACCTTGTCATTGTCAACTGACAGATCCATACAGTCCAGGTATGACAAGTTGAAAAGCCCTTTACTTAGTGTAGACACTACAACTGCCTAGTAACAACTAAAAACATCACTGTGTTATCAACATTATTCTCATCCTAAATTCAAAACACAGCACTATATCAGCTACTAAGGGGAAAAAAAGTTGCCTTTATCCCAGCAAAAACCTGGACATGTACATGTATCTTTTTCTATGTATGATTCTCTCTTTTCTTCTGCTAGTGATTTTGCTATCTCATCTTCATAATTACACCTAAATCCAGTTCTTCACCCATCATTTTGGTCTACAAATCTTCTGCTTACTCCTGCTTACTAAGCTCTCTTAAATTACTACCTCCTTTAACTTTGACTTTCAGGTAACTTGCTCCCTAAGGCAACAAGTTAGAAGTATTGGAACATTTATTCCTAGGGAAGAGGAGAGAAATTAAATGGAATATTACATTGCAAATCCCCAGTGGTCAGCCACAATTTTGACCATTCCAATTCGTAAATTGTTGTGCAGTGTTCAATATGTTGAGTTTATTTCAGAAGAAATATTGAAGATAACATACCTACCAAGAGAATTCCTTCTGATTCCATTATACATGTCCAAGCTTCTGTTATCCATTTTACAAGACATTCATTTGAAGATTAGTATTTATGAATAGGCAATAATATATGATATTTTTTTATTAGGAATAAAATTGTACAGGAGAAAAAGTACACATTTAAGATATTCTCTTCAGAGATTTATTTCAGTCTAAGGGGTTTACAGGTAATGAATAACACCTTGAAAGAGATCCCAGATAGGGAATAAGTATTCTCTGGAATTCATGTAGTAAACAGTGTTTTCCTAGAACAATAGTCAAAGAACAATTGCCAAGAGTATATAATGGTTTCAAAATTATCCTTTTTAAAATAAAACTTCAGAAACAAAGTTGATATTAGCATTAGAAAATTATGAACACTTCAGTCAATCCATAAATAAACCTTTCTAACCTAACATTGTCCTCAAAGCAGAACAAAATTTAAAATTAGTAAGTAAATTAATTAATTAAAAGCTTGTTTTATTGGACATAAATATGTTTTGAAGTACATTTCTGGCATAAATTTTGAGACCTTATGTTTCCTCCTCTTCCTGTACAGCCTTCTGGGAGACTCAAATACTCTTCAGGCTTCCCATGTTCCAGAGTTATCCAGAGTTCAATTCTTAACAAAGGTACCTGTACTTTCCACTTAAGGTGTTCCAGACTGTGGTGTGTTTTGTGGTGGTTTGTTTGTTTGTTTGGGTTTTTGTTGTTTTGGGTTTTTTATTTGTTTGTTTGTTTTGTGTTTTGTTTTGGTTTTTTTTTTATCAACAGAATTATCGTTATTTCCTGTGCCTCTTATTTGAATACAATGCATTTTCTGTGAAACTAATAAAGTAATTAGTTACCTGTCTATGCTTGTCTTTTCCTGAGTTCCAGATTTCTTGTTCTTTTTCATCCCATCCATATTTTAAACTTTTTTTACCTTACCATTGTCTTTTGAAAAATAGCTGAAAGCCTTTAACTTCATACAGACATTTCATTTCAGGCCTACCACAGCTTGGTAGTGAGTAAAAATTGTTCCTGATAATTGTTCAACAATTTCCATGAAATAAATTTGACACTTGCAAAGTATTTCTCATAATTAAAATATTAATTCTGTATTTATTTATTTTTTTTAAGAAGTTCAATTAAAAACCACATTTCATTCCTGCTTGTACCGTGGTTGGCAGGTTCAGAATCTAAAGAAGTTACAGCATAAAACACTATTTTACTTCAGAAGTGGCCCTTCCAAATCAACTGGTGAGAAATTTGGAAGTTTGGTTTGACAATGCTGCTATTTTGTTTATGGCAAGGGAAGTGGATCTTTTCAAAGATTCTTCTTTTAGGGCCTGAATGTCATTCAGAGACTTTTTTGATTAGGACCTTGTAGGCTTCCATATATAATCATTGAAATGCATGAGCAAAAAGCCAAGATTTATTTGCATTGCTACGTCTCTTATTTTCAATTAAATAAATGGCTTAAACTATTTCTATTCCTTCAGTAAAGTTATCACCTTATTAAAAAGAGAAGACTATTTAAAGAACAGTCACCTACAACTGCAGGTGAAAGAGTGGTGACAAATCAATGGGAATTAGTAGACTAGCACAAAATAAACAATGGATTTTCTCCAAGGTGACTTGTATAGCGAAGAGATCCATATGAAGTGTTCCTGAGAAAACGTCTTTCTATCATTGGCAATTGTGCTAGAGCATAAGCTCCTACAGTAATATATTTGCTTAAGTAAATATACATGTAATACTTTTGCACCAACTTAAAATATAGTTTTCCTTTCTTTTGTGAATTTTCTGTTGCAGAAATATTTTATTTATCCCATGATCAACACAGTCATCAAGAATAGAAATTAAACACTGATAATTCCTTCGCTAATACTCTTTCATCTTTTGGATGAGGTACCCAAACTGAGTGGAAAAAACCTAATCATCACCCACCATCTTTGCCGCAATACAAAGCAATGTACAAAAGTATTTAAAATATGAAAGATACTGTTCTTGAAACTTGCAATCTGAAGTTTAGTATGACCATTCAGTGTGAACTCAAAACTTGCTAAAATGTCACCCTCCTGCTAATGCATATCTTTGACCATTTTACATCTCTGCTGGCTTTCATTTTTACAATGTGAAAATACTTTACCTTGTTCTTGAAAAGAAGAAAGTGTTTCCAAGGGCATAACAAGTAGCAGTAGAAGGAGGATAATTTCTTGGTGAGTATGTGATCTTATTTCAAGGGTTTGGAAAAAAATATTGAGTGCTGTCCTGAAAAATGTTTAGTTTCCTCCAAAAGGAATCTAGTTTGCATACATCAAAGCTACTTCATGGCAAGAACCATAGCATTGAAAAAGGATAAAAATTAAGCAATTTACTAATAAAATATGTTTCTGACTAAAAAAAAAAGCTAATAAAGATATAAATATACCATAGGGAGTATAGAGTAGTATTAGGTTGTGTTGTCACTGATTGCTACTATGATGAGTTATGTAGTTTGCAGATGTGAAAGAGGATTAAATTCTTATCTGTAAATAATTTATTTATTAACTTCTGTGTTGAATGTCTAAGAGAAAGATGGTTGACAACATTGGCAATTATAACAAATGTTTTTAACTCAGTAAGAGATAGGTTTTTGGGGATCTCAATAAGAAAGCTACTGTCACTCAAATCTGCCTATCTAATTTATTGAGCAAAGAATGGAAATTACAGAAAACATGACATCAGTCAAGGAGGGGTTTATCCAGGGCTGCAACAATTGTGATGCCAAGCATCCGGGCGGATATAAGATTGTTTTTATCTTTTCTATAGTGTTCATCCTTTATACAATAAATTAGTTAACCAACTTTGAGTGCCTTTTAAATGAGATCCCAAAATGATCAACATCTCCTCAGTGAAAAAACAGCAGGAACGGTCAGTAGAAGGTCAGTAAGAAATCCATTTTTGGAAAAGCACAGCAGAGTAAAGTCTGAGTGGGTGCCTGGCTGGCCTTGCACACAAGTGTAGGGATGAGAAGCACAGAGATTACCCATAGTATCTACCTCAGTGATTTGGGAAAAACAGAGAAAATTATCATCCACTAAAATTTTTAAAGAAAAGCAGTGTATAGATGTGGGGAAAAGCCAGCAGGATTTGCAAAATATATAGTTGTTAATTTGCCTTCAGTGGCTGTGGGGCACTTTAACGCAACACTGCAAAGACAGGTGCGAACTGCAGACACAGAAATGCATAATGGGTCTGGAGAGGAAAGTCCAGGCTGTGTGCAGGGGGAGGAAGGGCCACTAAACCCTTGGTTCAGAAGATTCTGCTCTCAGATGATTATTAGGAGGAGATATTAGGAATGCTTCTAAAGACGAGTGGAACGAAAGGTCTGAGGGTGAAAATGGGAATCTCCCTCTGCCCCACCTCTGTTGATAAGTAAGTTAAAGGGGTCCTTCAGACACTCCCCAATGTAGGATCCCTCTGTGTGATTATGCATAGAGAGCGCTCCAAAATTTGGCTGATTCATATTGGCAGAAATCAGCTGAGTGTCTGGGGCAATGATTGCTATGCATCTTAGATTGCAGAGTGGGGGAACAGTGTGCATTTAAGTCCTCAAGAGTTACCATGGTTAGGCACATTATTGTAAAACCTTGTGATCGCACAACATTTGAAGGGGGCTCAGGGGAACTTTATTTATTCCTTCTGGGACTGGCTCCATTAAGATGTCCAAGGCCAGTACCCCTCCCCTTTTGACTGGAATGATAAACCATTTGTGTGGAAGCATGTGGAAGAAGTTGGGCGTACCTTTGGGAGTTGGCTGTGAGGCCGGGAATACATTTCCACAGCACTGTGAGATCAGGTACCTAATTATTCATCTCTGGTATGCAGTCCTATTTGTTCACAAGCATCCTCTTCATACTAAAGAGCACCATTTTGTCTTTTTGGGGGCTGCCCAGGGAAAACCATCTGAAGACACCATCCTCCTACTGGGACAGTTAGGCAAATATCAATTAGAAAAGAAAAGTCTCAGAACATGCATTTATAGATGCACAGAAACCTAAAAGAAAAGCAACCCATAGTGAAATGTTCTTAGCACTCCTCAAAGCAGGTACACCTAAAAAGGAATACAATGGAAAGCCAATAACCTACCTCTGTGACCTATATAAGCGGTTTAAAAAGAAGCCATCAAAAGCTGTGTAGTATTGATCTAATCATAGAATAGTTTGGGTTGGAAGGGACCTGTAAAAGTCATCTAGTTCAAGGCTTCAGCAATGAGCAGGGACATCTTCACAGAATCACAGAATATTAGAGGTTGGAAGGAACCTCGAAAGATCATCTAGTCCAAGCCCCCTGCCAAGGCAGGACCACCTAGAGCACATCACTCAGGAATGTGTCCAGTCAGGTTTTGAATGTCTCCAGAGAGGGAGAATTCACAGCCTCTCTGGGCAGCCTGTTCCAGTGCTCTGTCACCCTCACGGTGAAAAAGTTTTTTCTTATACTAACATGGAACCTCCTGCGGTCCAGTTTGCACCCGTTGCCCCTTGTCCTGTCACTTAATGAGACCGAGAAGAGCCTGGCTCCATCTTCCTGACACTCACCCTTAACATATTTATAAACATTGATGAGGTCACCCCTCAGACTCCTCTTCTCCAAGCTAAAGAGACCCAGCTCCCTCAGCCTTTCCTCATAAGGGAAATGTTCCACTCCCTTGATCATCTTTGGGGCTCTGCACTGGACTCTCTCTAGCAGTTCCCTATCCTTCTTGAGCTGAGGGGCCCAGAACTGGATGCAATACTCCAGATGCGGCCTCACCAATGCAGAATAGAGGGGGAGGAGCACCTCCCTCGACCTACTGACCACACCCATTCTAATACACCCCAGGATGCCATTGGCCTTCCTGACCACCAGGGCACATTGCTGGCTCATTGTCATCCCTCCATCCACCAGGATCCCCAGGTCCCTTTTCCCTATGTTGTTCTCTAGAAGGTCAGTCCCCAACTTGTACTGACACATGTGATTCTTCTTTCCCAGATGCAAGACTCTACACTTGCCCTTGTTCAACTTCATCAAGTTCTTCCCTGCCTAGCTTTCCAGCCTGTCTAGGTCTTGCTGAATGGCAGCACAACCCTCTGGCGTGTCAGCCACTCCTCCCAGTTTTGTGTCATCGGCAAACTTGCTGAAGGTACACCCTGTTCCCTCATACAGGTCGTTGACAAAAATATTGAATAGCAGTACCGACCCCTGAGGGATTCCACTGGTCACAGACCTCCAACTAGATTCAACCCCATTGACCACAACCCTCTGACTTCTACCTTCCAACCAGTGCACAATCCACCTCACTACCCGATCATCCAGGCCACACCTCCTCAGCTTGCCCACAAGGATGCCGTGGGAGATGGTGTCAAATGCCTTACTGAAGTCAAGATAGACCACATCCACCGCCCTTCCATCATCCATCCACCTGGTTACATCCTAATAAAAGGCTATCAGGTTGGTCAAGCATGACTTTCCCTTGGTAAAACCATGCTGACTGTTCCCAATGACCTTCATTGACCTTCATGACCTTCCAATGACCTTCTAATGATCTTCAATGAGATCAGGTTGCTCAGAGCCCCATCCTGCCTGACCTTGAATGTTTCTAAGGTTGAGGCATTTAGAACCTCGCTGGACAAAATGTTCTAGTGTTTCACCACTCTCATGACAAGAATTTTATTCCTTAAATCTAGTCTGATTCTACCCTGTTTTAGGTTAAAACCATTACCCCTTGTCCTCTTGCAACAGACCCTGCTAAAAGCTTTGTCCCTATCTTTCTTATAAGGCCCCTTGAAGTACTGGAAGACTGCACTAAGGTCTCCCTGGAGTCCTCTCTTCTCCAGGCTGAACAAGCCCAACTCTCTCAGCCTGTCTTCATAGGAGAGGTGTTCAAGCCCTCTGATCATTTTTGTGGTTCTCTCTGGACCCGTTCCAACAGGTCCATGTCTTTCCTGTGCTGAGGACCCCTGAACACAGTATTCCAGGTGGGGTCTCAGCAGTATGGATTAGAGGGGTAGAGTCACCTCCCTCGGCCTGCTGGCCATACTTCTTTTGATGTAGCCCAGGATATGGTTGGCTTTCTGGGGTTAAAGTGAACATTATCAGCTCACATCCTGCTTTTAATCTACCAGTACTCTCAAGTCTTTCTCCACAGGACTGCTCTCAATCCCTTCGTGTCCCAACCTGTATTGATACTAGGATTGCCCTGACCCATGTGCAGGACCTTGTCCTTGTGCAAGACTTGGCCTTGTTCAACCTCATGAGGTTAGACGGGCCCACTTCTAACACTGTTGACTCCTGTTGTTGGTTGGGGGGAGGAGGTGGAAGAAGCTACTTAGTCTAAAATGTCTCTGGTTTTAATCCCCATTGTGCTGTGGAAACAGTACTTAAACGTGCATCAGGACTGACTAGACATGTGTCCTGGTTTTGAGTGGGATAGAGTTAATTTTCTTCCTAGTAGCTGGTCTAATGGTGTGTTTAGGATTCAGAATGAGAATAATGTTGATAACACAGAGATGTTTTAGTTATTGATAAGCAATCAAGGACTTCTCAGCTCCTCATACTGGTTTGCCAGTGAAGAGGTTGGGGGTGCACAAGAAACTGGGATGTCACACAGCCAGGACAGGTGACCCAAACTGGCCAAAGGGATATTCCATACCATATGATGTCAACCTCAGCATATAAATTGGGGGGTGGCGGGGGGTGTCTGGGAAGTGGGACAGCTCAGTCACTAGCTGGGCATTGGTCAGCGAGTGGTGAGCAGTTGTGCTGGGCATCACTTGTTTTGTATATTCTGTTATCATTATTATTACTATTGTTGCTGCTGTTGTTATCTTCCTTTTCTGTCCTATTAAACTGTTTTTATCTCAACCCACAAGTTTTGCTTTTTTTCTTTTCTCTCCCCTGTCTCCCTGTTGAGGGGGAGAGGGCGAACAGCTGTGCAGTTGTTTTAGCTGCCTGCTGGGTTAAACCACAACAACATGGAGAACTTCCAGTTGAGCTAGGTAGTTGGAGTGGGACAGGGAGATCATCGACCATAAATCCCACTAGTTATCTGTTAGAACTGTGAAAAAAACCCAGCGAATTTTCTCTTTTGTATAGTGGGGCTGAAGTACCTGAGATTCACAGAGATCCCTCCAAGTAACCACACAGTCATCTTATAGCTATGCATTCATTTGGTGATTCTGAAGAGCCATCTTATGAAGTCTACCTCATCCTACAATGGGAAAAATATCTAATGTTTATTGGCCAGGTAGGTGTGACTCAAGTTCCCAGGTAACTAATAGAGATGGGTAAAATTTTCTTTAATTCAAGTGGGAAATATTCTTTAGTAATTCCGGTTATTATGATGGGTACAGTACTGCACCAATTGTTTTACTGCCATCTCCAAACCCAGTAGCCTTGAAACGGTATCAGTTATCCAGGGATGCATGCTGAAATCACTCAGTTAAACAATCGTTGGAGAGGGGTATTATCTGGCACACCACTCTCCCTTTAATAGTCCCATTTGGCACATAAAGAAGCCAGATGGTTCTTGATGCATAACAGTAGATTACCAACTAACAAATAAAGCAGCCTCTCCCATGGCTGTAATTGGCCTGGAAGTTGTGGCACTAATAGAATGCTTTGAGATAGAAGCTGGAACATGGCATGCTGTGACTGACATGGCTCATGCATTCTTTAACATATCCATTACTGCAGAATTCCAGGAACAATTTGCCTTTTCTTGGGAAGGACTACAATATACTTTTACTGTCTTACCTCAAGGGTATTTGCATAGCCCTACTACCTGCCACGGGCTAGTGGCACAACATCTGGAGCACAGTAACATCTCTCTAGCTTGCAAATTTTTCCATCACATGGATGTTACTATCATTGCTAGGACCACTGAGCAGGAAGTGGGAGAAACTCTTAGCAATATTGTAGACGTGCAAAAACATGTAAGGAAGATGAATCCACATGAGATACAAGAGTCCCCTACAGAAAGTAAGGCAGGGACCCCACCACGTGACGCCTGAAGTGGCTAAATACACTTACACGTGGATGAACCCCCAAAATAAAACTGAGGTCTAGAAGTTTCCTGGAATCATGGATTATTTGAGACAATTTCCCCCCCATCTCGCACAGATCTGGTGACCACTTCTATTTGGTTTGTGTGCTAAGGTTTGTTTTTTCTAGTAGAGGGGCTACAGGTGTGGCTTCTGTGAGAAGCTGCTAGAAGGTTCCTCTGTGTCTGGGGGAATTTTTGTACAAGCTAACCAAATTTTTGAATTGTAAGCCTGATGATATCATGGTCCATTTGGACACTTTGGCAATGAGAGGAGGGAGATCCCTCTTGGGTTCTAGTCTCAGCACCTCTTTGCACTGACTAAAAATTATACCCTTTTTGAAATACTGCTTTCAGCTGCATGTTGCTGCTGATAAAAGCTGAACAGATGACACGAGCTGAAGGCATTGCCCTTATTGTCAGATTATCTGTCCTACAAAGGTGTCCAGTTACACCAACTGTAAGCTTGGGAAAATGCAGAATGGTGTAAAGTGGAAATGATACAACTCCACACATGCTAAGCAAGATGTACTGGTTTTGGCTGGCATACAGAACTAATTTTCTTCATAGTAGGTAGTATGGGGCTGTTTTGGATTTATCCTGAAAACACTGCTGATAACACAGGGATGTTTCAGTTACTGCAGAACACTGCTTACACGGTCAAGGCCTTTTCTACTTTCACACATTTGTCCACCAGCAAGTAGGCTGGAGGGAAACACAGGAAGCTGGGAGGGGACACAGCCATATCACTAAGACAAAGGCACCTTGGGGAGTAAAGGCAAAAGGATGCACAAGCAGTGAGGAGTGAATAAAAAAAAAGAAAAAAGTGGAACAACCTTATGAATACCAAGGCAAGAAAAGAAGCTGTGAGAGGGAAGGTTCCAAGTGCCAGAGCAGGGGTTCTCCTGCAGTCCCTGGAAGAGAGCACAGTGGAGCAGATATTTCCCTGCAGCCTGTGGAGAGAACCACAGTGGAGCAGATAACCACAACACAGCCTATGCTAAGGACCGCGCCAGAGCAGGCAGATAGGCCTAGAAGGAACAGCAGATGGTAGACCACCCCACTCAGGAGCAGTTTTTCCCTGAAGAACTGCAGCCCATGGAGACAACGTACACTAGAAGAAGGGAAAAACATGAGGAGAAAAGAGGAACAGACAGGAGCTGTTATGGGCTGACTGCAACCCACCATTCACCATTCCCCTTTGCACTGCTCAGAATGGGGAATGAAGGAGTGAACTTGAACTTGGAAAAAGGCAGGAGTGGAAGGAATATGTTTTACGTTTTGTCTTTGTTTCTCAGTTTCCAAGCTACTTTAATTGGCAATAAATTGAATTAACCTTGCCCAAGTCAAGTTTGCGTTGCCTATGGCAGTAACTGGTAAGTGATTTCCCTGTCTTTATCTCAACTCAAGAGCTTTGTCGTCTTATTTCTTCCCATATCCCGTCAAGAAGGGGAGGTGAGAGAGTGACTTGGTGGGCGTCTGGAAGCTGCCAAGGTCAACACATCACAAATAATATAATTTCCATCCTTTACTCATTAAATTCGTTAACCAGCTTTGAAAGTCAGTGCAAAACAGCTGTTCTCTTCTAATAGTGTAATTGTATATGACACGTACTAATACAGCCTTAAAACTAGGAAAACTCAAGATGCTGAAAAGTCCAAGATATTGAGTTGCTCCTCTATGGACTGTCTGGTAGCACTGAGACAGGGTAAAAGCTCATGCTTCATGGTATAGTTGACTATCCCAGTTTATCATATAATTTTTGACATGATAAGGACTGTATTTTCTATTTCACAATGACGTTGATTACTTAGAAAACATGGGTCATTTTTTGTTAAATCAATACTTCATAGACAAACAGTTTTTATGTCATGTCATGGGTATTTTAATTTTTTTTTTTTACAATCTTTTCCTCTATCCCAAATATTTTAATAAAGGCTGAGAGCTTTATTTTCTTTTCATGCATGCAAACATTCATAATTGATTTCTCATGGTGAATGGAGAATTTGTTGACTTACTATCCAGAAGGAAGCTTGAGAATTTTTCATATGAGCTCTCTGTTCTTCTGGTTAATGTGGGACAACTGAAATGTACTTTCTAGTTGGTAAGTGGATGGATTGCCTGGAGATGTACTGCAGGCTACAGCAATAAAAGAGGAGGGCTTTCATCCTTTATGTATTATTTATGGCCATTTGTTTGCTGGCAACTTTGTGACCTGCCATTACCAGAGATGCTGATTTAGATAACCTGAAATGCCTAGATCTCTATGTCAGTGCCTTGAGGTGAGATGGACCCTGAAAGAAGAATAAGTGGGTGAAATGTAAGACATTTTTAAAAGCAAGAAAGACATCATCATTATGAAATAATGGAGTAAACATACTAAAATGGCTGTTAAATTAAATAATCTTACAATATCTTACAATATTTCTTTCCTACCAATAGTGTTCTAGTAAATAAGTTTGATATTTTTTTCTCCACAAAAACAGTCTAAGAAACATAGGAAAAACCTTTCTATTATCTTGCTTATATGCTATTTTTTCTCATGGTTCCATATTTCAAAAGTTTCCTAAGTTTTACATTATTATATAAATACATTAAGAATTCTCTTCATTATAGCAAATGTCCGTCTCCATATTGTCTTATAATCTTGCATCATATTAATTAAGAAAAACAAAAGCAGCACATACTAAAGTTGTTTAAAAGTGGTACTTAGATTCTTACTGAAAAGGTGTTTAATTTAAAAAAAAATCTTAATAACAGACAATACGTTCTGTGTTCTGTATGTTCTAGAGGACATCAGAGCTTCTCCAGGAAATTATATTGCTTCAGTGACACCAATTTGCATTATTTTCAATATAGATTTGAGCTGTAGTGTTACAGTTCAAATTCCAGAAAAATTGGAATCACACATAATATATTGGATTTTCATACTTCAATTCAAATTTTGGTCTCTCAAAATCCTTCTCAGCTATGTTTTAGACATATAGTCAGAACAATTTTCAGCACTGCAGGTAACTCAGGTTTAGGTAATAGTAAGAATTGTGGGTGAATTAATGAGTCGACCTGAACTGTATTAATGATTGAACATGAACGGTTTCAGGCTGAAACAGAGAACTACTGCTCCACCTGGTCTGATTTGGACCAGAAAATCTCCAGAGATCCTTTTCAATCTCAACCATAGTGTGATTCCATGAAAAAAAAATAGTTGTCCTGGTTTTGGCAGGAATACAGTTAATTTTCTTCCTAGCAGCTGGTATAGTGTAGTGTCTTGGATTTAGTATGAGAATAATGTTGATAACACACTGATGTTTTCAGTTATTGCCAAGCAGTCAAGGGGTTCTCAGCTTCCCATACTGCCCTGCCAACAAGAAGGCAGGAGGTGCACAAGGAGCTGGGAGGGAACACAGCCAGGACAGCTGATCCAAACTGGCCAAAGAGATATTCCATACCATATGATGTCATGCTCCGTATACAACTAGGGGTTGGCCAGGAGGCGGGGCAACTTGGGAACTAGCTTATTGTGAGCTTCTGGTGGTGAGAAATTGTGCTGTTCATCACTCATTTTGTATATTATTATTATTGCTATCATCATCGTCTTCCTTTTCTGTCCTATTAAACTTTACCTCAGCTCACAGGGTTTTGGGGTTTTGTTTGTTTGTTTGCTTACTGTGTTTGGTTTTTTTCTTCTGTTTGACTCTCTTACCTATCCCACTGAGGGGTGGGGGGGGAAGAGAGCAAACTGCTGTGTGGTTGTTTTAACTGCCTTCTGGGTTACAACATGACACTGGTGTATAAAGGAATGCAAAAGATAATGAATACAAAGTTTCTGAAACCATGAAAAAGTAAAATCCTGAATAGTTAATCAGCTTTCGTATAAATTGAACTTATCCAGAAGAAAAGACAGAAATAAATGCAGCAACGTGAGAATCCAATAAAGATATTCTTCCAAGAAAAAAGGGGAGATCATCAGAGCACTGAAACTGGCTGCTCAGAGAGGTTGTGGAGTCTCCTTCTTTGGAGATATTCAAGACCCATCTGAATGTCTACCTGTGCAGCCTAGTGTAGGGCACCTGCTTTGGCAGGGGGGTTGGACTAGATGATCTCCAGAGGTCCCTTCCAACCCCTACCAATCTGTGATTCTGTGATTCTGTGATCATACAGTTGTATTCTTCCAGCATTATGGTAGAAAGAAAGTATAAGAAAAAAAGAAAACGCTGAAAGCTTTGAAAAAGAGAGGTGATTAGGAATAAAATTGTGAACAGGATTCAGAGTTTGACCCATTCACACAGGCTGTTATCATACAAGAGCAAAATTATTAATACAAGACATACTTTCAGTACTAATTGCACCCCACTTTTCTTCCTGTAATAGCAAACTTTTGGACATAGATTTGGATAACTGAGCAGAGTTTTCAAAGCCAAAGTGCTGTTAACATATGACTGCTTACCAGAAAACACAGTGTTGTGAAGCTGAAGTAACCTCTGTGTTTTGAGAGAGAGATTATGTTTTAAATATTCAAGGCCTAATAAACCCCCTGACCAATAAATTCAGTGGAAGAGTTGCTTTTAACATCAATATTAATACAAGCCATTGGTAAGGAGCAGGATCATTAAGCTGCAACATCTGCAAAGACTTATTTAAATATAGGCTATCCTTTACTCCCAGTGCTATACTGTTCTCCCCCTAGAGAGACGCGCTATACTCTTATAGAAATATTCAAATCAGTGACTATGTATTACTGCAAATAAATGGTTTGCAATATGGCTCTTATAAATAGATAAGAGTAACAACTCAATTAATCAAAATCATGTGTTATTATATTTCAGATTTTTCTGGTTCATAACACTACAGAAATTTTTAGGCTTAAAGGAAAAAAACTTTTTTTTATTCTTGTTTTTAAAACAAATATAAAAAGAGATTGTGTTAGAAAAGCAGGTAAACTACATGCAGTCCTGAATGTGAGGTATCAGATGTTATACTAAGTGATACTCAGACTTCACAGCTATTTCAGAGATAGAAGAGCCATTTGTTTAGCTCCAGGTCATTGCCTTTCAAGGCATTTTTTGAAAGAAGACCTTAGCATTTAATTCTGGTAAGATAAAATCAAATAATCTCATTAATACTAAAATAAGACTATGGAAATAATTGCCTGTGTATTCAAAACTGATATCAGGCACATATGCAGGCACTAGTTTTGCAAAAAGCAATACATATGTACATCTGCTAAACACAGATCTATAATATTTTCCTAGATATATAATTTCCACTATAATTTGAACATTTTATCTGGTTTTCCCATTAGAAAAATGAACAGTGATGATGACAATAAAAATAGCAGTTATTTAATCTTACACTACTTTATAGTGTTTGCCTTATTGACTAGCAGAGTGTTTAATTCCCATATAATCTTGACTGATGCTTATGCCTTTGTTTTTATCCTGCTAACTTCCTTGGGTCAAGGAGTATCTCCATCTTGCATAATCAAATAGAACATAAATGCAGATGCAGCAGAATATTGCTGAAAGTGTTAGGAAATATACTTTATGCTTAAGCTAAATAAGTATTATTTAATAGAATAAAGGAAAGCGTGTACATAAAATTAGTCACTTAATAATGCATTATTACATTAAATTAGAGTAATACAATTACAATGATATATAGGAATTCACTATAATTATACTTCCATGGAGACAAAGATTAGAAATGGGGCAAGATTTATTAGGTCAACTAGTAAGTTCCTTCACCAAATTATAGCATAAGTATTTTCTCCAGTCTCAACTTAAGTGGCTCAGGTGTTGCAAAACTACTCCATTTCTAGAGAATATATTCTGTTGTTCAACAGACTAATAGAACATAGTTGTCTTGGAGGCTTTACCTTAATACTCACTTTTTTCATTGCTCATTTTTATACCATTTTCTTAATTATACCTCCAGGATCTACTTTGAGAATGTGTGCATTTTTTAAAAGCATATACTGTAAATATTTACAGACAATTTCATATCTATACCCCTCACCTTGATCTCCTCATTCCCCTTACTCCAGTCAAGTTTGCAGTGTGTATTTTTAACCTCAGGTATTCAAACAAAAAAACAAAACCAAAGGATGTCCATAGAAAGGTCACACGGAAGGTAATGAGAGTAAAGTAGTTGCTGAACTCCCTTTTCATTTACAAAAATAAAAACCTAGCTGAATATTTTAGTTGTGAGTGTTAGTTGTATAAAAAACGTCTTTTATTTTTTTCTCTTTTCCCAATATATGAAAATAATTTACACAGCTTTACTTCTAGAGGTCAGTTCAGCTGCCTCACTGTAGAATATCTAGCATCATTTGATATGACCTAGGTTATTTTGCTTTATCTGTTAGTCTTAACGTGCCCAAGTGTCCAGTGAATATTTCATATCTACTAGCCATTATAGACCAAGTGTTTCTCATTGTATTAGGTACTTATGTGTGTGATCATAGAATCATTTAAGTTGGAAAAGATCTTTAAGATCATCAAGTCCAACCGTTAACCTAGTACTGCCAAGCTCAGCACTAAACCAAGTCCCTAAGTACATCAACACACAATGACCAATCTGAGATTAGTTACTGTACGCAGGATTTTCAAATACTAAAATGAATTCAAGTTTACAATACCAAATACTGTTGAAAGTCAGTGCTGTAGGTCTGTTTATATAGGTGCTTCAATAGAAGCAGAACACAACGCTAACTTCTTAAAACCAGCCTTTACTATCGTGCTTCTTTATTATTTGTATTCAACAATGCTTCGATCAGTGCTGAATTGCATATTTTCCCATCATTATTAGAAAACATGTTCAGGGTTCGTAAATAGGTTTCAGATTCCATATACAATGCTCACCCTAGAATATTAGAAGGTAGATGGAATTTCAAAGGCACATTAAAGATCTGTGAACACTGCTTCCAACAGGAATTTGGTGGTTTGGATTGTTGATTATCCCTCCAGGCATCTTAACTTCCCACAAATGCACTGAAATCAAAGCAAATAATTGGTATATCTACCAAAAAAATGTTGTACCTGAACCAATTGGTACAGAAGTGTGTAACTCCTCCTATAAGTCTTTACAGGAGAAGGTGGCTACAGTTAATGATAGCCGAAGTAAGATGTCTTATCTTGATTCCAAATCCACCAAAGTCAGTAGACATACACGATTTATTTTAGTGTATAAATATTTCTAAACAAAAGTAAATTTCTTATAGGATTGGAAGAAGAAAATAAATAAATAATGAGTATCACCTACTTCATATATTTTCAGCATTTAACTTAGATGTGTATCAGCCTACAGACCCAGATTTCAGAATATGTCCCAGTTCCCTATGCATATATTGAAGGTGTATATGCCATGAAAAAGAGACCCTGTCCAGTTATTTTAGTAAACTATCTTCAACTGATGTGTCAGAGAAATGTATTTATCCTAAATTTTAGATGGACTGCCTTACCACATGAAGGTGACTCTCTGTCCCTAAACCATAAGTGAAAGATGGACAAATCAGCATTTAGCTTGAAGGATAGTCATGCAATTGCACAAAAAGATCATTCAGAGCTATACAAATATTTGATTCAGACTTAAAATAATTTGAGTTTTTTTGTAGAGTTATTTTTGAAGTGTTACTTCTGCATTATCATTTTGTGGAATATCATTGATTAAAGGCATTTTTTTGAGCTAGACAGGAATTTATTTTTTTTTAAGTCATGCATGTGTTCTTAGCAGCACAACACAAATTAAATCAAAGAAAAGCAATGATTTATTTGAATTTTTAAATATATTTGCTTCATCTGTGGTCATATAATTTTATTTACATATTTATTTGCATCAAATAAAAAAGCAAATATGTTTAATCAGATTAATTTCTTAATATTTAATACATACAAGAAAATCATAATCTATTATGAGACACATTTTACACAGGAGTTGTAGTTTAGTGTATTAATCTTGAATAATTATAGAAGCAGCTCTCATCCAAACAATAGAGTAAAAAGAAAAATCCAGGGCGTAGGTGGGATAATGCTGTTCAAATGAATGCTGTTGCTGTGTGTCTTGGCAAACAGGAGTAAAAGGTTAAAAAAACCCCAACCATACAACCAATCAATCGACCGAACAAAAAACGACCTCAGAACAGAGCAAATAAGAATCAGAAGACAAAATGCTGCCAGAAAAAGAAAAATAAAACAAGCCATAGGCAATAAAGCTACCTCAGTTTATTAGTCCCTTGACCTTCTTGTAAAACAGGTTTTTTTTCTGCAATTGTTATTACTGGAAGTAGAACTTGGGTTACAAATTAGTCCCTGTGTTTAATCTGGGGACTTAACGCCGCATCTGTTTTAACTCCTGTGTCCCTGTGGTGTCACATAGATAATAATTACAAGTTCCTTCTGTAACAAACTCCATCTCTGTTTTCCTTTGCTGCATAGCTTGAGAGTTATTTCACTTGAAGTTAATTTTTTCAACTACATATCCAATCCACCCTCTTCATGTGACTATATCATATAAAATTATCAGGATGGTAATTGTTTTATTTTACCACTCCACAGCCTTATCACACATTTTAGAAGGCTGAGATGACTCTGTGCCTTCCCTTTCATGTCCATTTTATTGAACTATTGAGACTGTTGGCTCTACCATTGTTAAATTCCCTGTATCTACGGTCCACCAGCATTTTTAATGCTAGCACATAGTTTGGGATTTGACATTTAATTTCTAATACATTTTTAATTGATTGTGCTCCATTTGCTTGGTTGATAATCATACTTAATTGAGATTATATTTCATATTTTGGAATAGTCATAGACATTTAAACAAAGTTATTGCATTGTAACTCCAGTTGCACACTGATGTCACTCAGATATGTATTTCACTCCCAATACCAATATAGATTCTGCTGCTGCAGAAGTGGATCTTATTCACTGCACATAAAACTATGAGTACAACAGTATTTTTCTAGATAAATACAGACTTTCAAGAATTGATATTATTAGATCCTCAACAGTTTAAAGGTATTTTTTTACTGTACATTAACGTGGTGTTTTTTTTTCCTGAAAGCTGTAAATCTGTGATGAAAAAGCTTGGCAGAAAAAAGAAGCCATTTCACCTTCATTCAGAACTTGGCTATTACTGTATCAGGGGTTTTCTCTCTAATTTGCATAATAATGATAAGATTATTCCAATGTTTTCCTTAACATTTAGCATCCGGCATAGTTCACTTGTGTTTTTCTTGCCTTGAGAATCAGCTACTGAAGTATTCTGCTGGCTGATTTGCTTGACAAATCCTTTTGGCTGAACTTTAGTATGCACAGGAAACAGCTGTTCTGTTGCTGACAATTACTTAAAAAGAACCCGAGTAATCCACAAATCACTATACTGTTTGCTTTTAGCCCTTTGCTGACTATGGTACTTGACTAAGCAGCAAAAATCTTTCTTCCCAAGATGCTGCATCTTGTAGAGGAGCCTATAAACAAAGACTGCATCCACTTCAAACACATGTGAGGAAATAAAAGATTATGGCAATGCTATTTATACACCATTCAGCCACATGTTGCTGAGTGATTTTCCTGTGATCTGCTTTGAATGGTCTATTTAACTATGAATACAGATTTTCAACAGACATGTAACACACATCATGACAAACTACGGTTTCATGTTCACAGCTGTATTTGCATATACATGCTGAAAATTGAACCACAATACCCTTCAATGAAAATGCATCTGCTTTGTACTAGATCTTGTAATCATTACTATATCCTTGTCAAGACTCCGCATAAAAAATCTCATGGAAAGCTCCTTATATCATCTTAAAGGTAAAAAGAACATAATTCTTTTTTTTTCTTTTTCCATTATATGACAAATGCAGTTTCATGACGAATTTTTTTTTCTTACTTGTTAATGTTATTAGCTTTATACAGGAAACAAGTTAAAACTGTGGTCTCTTTTCAGATTCTTCAGTTGGTAAGATGAATGGACACATTTATGCATGTATGCTTCGTACAGGTAATACTGACATGCGTAAGACTAGTAGATATTAAATTTATATTTTGCACCTAACCATAATCTTAAATTGACCTTTCATCAGTTAAAATGTCAGCTCAAAGAAGCCTTAAAATAACCCTGAAGAAAAAAGCCTTTTCTTTTCCTAAAATCATTGATCTTTCTTTTACTTTCTATCCCTCAGTACATTTTTCTCCTGTTTATCTCCAGTTAGGGCTCTGAGATGACCTTTCTATCTAAAAACAAACAAAAAAACCCCAACAACCAAACAAAACCCCACATTTGCCTGTTCACCAAAAATCAAAACAAAACTGCAGCTTGTCTGTCAAGGCAGAGGTTTATTTAACATGACAGATATGAGATCTGAGCAGCCAATACCATCATTACTCAAATAATTAGCCTATTGATTAACAGCTCTCTCGATCAGATTACCAGTGTGTCCTTGGTACTCTGGGTCACAAAATTCCTTCCTTTTTTATGTTCCTTTCTTCACATCACTGAGTGCAGTTCTTAGCATGAGCTTCTTTTTTTTATAACACTTATTATCTAGATTTACACTCTAATCCTTTTTGATAACCTATTAACACTGTTTTCAGTTCTTTTTTAATATATGATTAGCAATCTGACCATCTAAATTAAGCAACAGAAGAAAATCATAAAATGCCTCATTTGACGTTCTTACCACCCAAACCGCTTTCCTATTTACTTATGTGTTATTTTTCTGTAAGCTTATTTAGCGTCAAATTTTCATCCACTATGATGGATATTTATGGCAGTAAAATCAAGTTTTGAGCCTGGATTCTACTTACGTTGGTTAAAAGTGCTGGTGTTTTCTTCTAACTTTTAGTTTCTGATCACAAATAAACTTTGCATATCACAGTTCAGAGAGAACATCGGACTACTTCAGGAAAATCTGATTGATGTAGTCTCTCGCTACAAGAAACTACTGCCAACTTTCAAGTTCCAAAGCCAAGATCGGCCTCTGAGAGACCTAAAATAGCCAGACCAGAGACTGGTTGTCTCTGACTGTCGTTAAAGAACTACTTGATTTTATCAAAAACATCCCCAAAACCTGTTTTTACCTAAAGAGCACTCTTTTTTTCTTTTTTTTTCTTTCTTTTTTTTCTGACTATTAAAGACATTTCACTGTCAAGGCATAAATATTTCTCAAATAAACAGTCAGGCCACCTCTGATCTCTCAGTATTAGAAGAAAAAGAGAAAGAAAGAAATAAAAAGTCTCTCCCCTCAAAGATTCAGATTGTGAGCACAAAATACATCAACCTACTAGAGATTTGTTTTGCAAATTATTATATCTCAGCTTTTTCTCTCTCCCTAATCTATCTGTGTTTCAGACTACCTTTGTTTCAAACTCTCCTCTGCCCAAGAAGAGGATTACTCTAATTGCTTTTTTCTCTTTGCCTTGCTCTTCCCTCCTGTCCTCTCATCTGTTTTCCAAATAAATTGTCTTTTCTTTCAAAGATTGCCTGATATATATATAAATAAACTCTGAGCAGCTGTTATCAAATTGTATTTCACTTGTAAATTTACTGCCTCTATTTCAGACCTTAAGAAGAGGTATTGTGCCCAGAAGCTTGGCTGATTTTTTTTCCGTCCACTTGCCAGTCAGTCCAGTAAAGAGATACTGTCTCTAGTGACAGATTTTCTCTACGACAAAAACAATTGCATTGAAAGATACATAAGAAATAAAATAGTTATACTATACTTATCCTGTAACTTACTTATGCATAAATTTCTGAATATCTATCTAGTGTTAAATAGGAATACCAATTTTTTGTTTGTTTGTTGTGTTCTTGTTTGTTGGGTTTTTTTACGTGTGAACTACTGCTCAATATTTGAGAAGAAAAAGAGAGACAGTTCTAATTAATAGTTGTCTCTAACATACAAGCAATATTCATGTAAAATATTCAACTTTTCTAAACAAACACTTAGACCTAATTAGTGACCTGCTCAGGAACCTATTTATGACATAATTATTTAGGTCAGCATACACAAATAAAGGAAGGGAATTGGTATTCAGGAAACCCTTAGGATCCCAAGAAGCACGTAGACACTACAATTACATGATAGACTCAAATGCATTCTCAAATATCTCAGAAACATTACCTGAAAATGCAGAAATTCAGGCACCTAGAAATATCAGCCAACACACAGAGATGGCAATTTTTGAACTCTAAGCTTCCGTTGTCAATAACTTTTTGGCTTAAAGATTTTTGTTATAAAGTCTCCAAGGAACTGCTAAATTATTTAAATAAAGATTGGGGAAATTCTGGTAATGTAGGGTCCTAGCAATACTTTTCTTGTAATGCTACTTAAATTGTCTTCTTCATTTTAATGATACTGTCTGAAAAGTAGTGAAAATCTGTTGCATACCATTGATTTTTTTTTTCAAACTTTGCATTGTTATTGTTTATCAACCTTTTAATTTTACTGATAACCAATTTATTTCAATATAAACCAATTATCTCTTTAAATGAGAAGATCCCTTATGAAAGAGTAGATTGGGAGTTTTTATCTAAATTTCCACTTATTCTTTAGACAACACTTTAGAAAATATTCTGAGTCAAAGAAAAGCTGTAGAGAGAGGTTTCTTTTTTTTAAAAAAAATAATCCTACAGTTATTGCTTACTAGCAGTAACTTACTATAGTTCTGCTATAACTAAGAAATTATGTGATGTAAAGCTAAATGCTGCTGTTGGTAATGTCACTAATGATTCTCTACATATACAGAAAAGTTATATAATCCTTTTTTGTGCGTGTGTTTTAGTGGCTAGAACATGGAAAAAAGGGTTTCTTTTGAGAAGATAAGTTCCAGTTGGCTATTAACAATGATAGCAAAATAATACTTCCTTTCTATGGACAAATTAGTCTGGAAAGGTGGTAGTCTCCACTACTGTAGGTCTTGAGGAAAAGTCTAGGCAAGACCTTGAACAGATGTTTGTAATAGAATGGATTGGAGTATTTCCTCAAGTTCTTCCCAACTCCATGGTGTTACATACTCATCTTTGTGGAACAACAAAAGTGCATTACTTACAAGTCTGCTACTCAGTGATCCTTATGGATCAAAACACACAGGTTCATGGTTCATTTATCTATGGAGCGAATTAAAATTCTCTTCAAATCAGTAGAAAGAGTCGTTTTGACCTCTATATTCTTTGCATTTAACCATTCTCAAAATGCACTAAAATTTGATTAAGAGGCAATGATCTAAGAGAATTTAGATAAAGACATAAGGTGAACCACAGTAGATCTGTAGTCTTCCCTGAAGTGTGCATTTTTACTTGCTGAAAAGGAAATAAGCATTAGAAATAAGCATTTGAACTAGAAGACAGAACATAAAAAAATAAGTGAAAAAATACACAAAATATAATTTAGAAAATGCTGAGGATCAAAAAAAAAAATCCAAGAGTTAAAAATTTCAATGAGTTTTCAAAGAAATATGCATCTAAATTCAAAATAACAGTCCTTAAGCTCCAGATTCAAATTCCATTAAACAATATTTGTGCTCCATAAACATTATTTCTTCTAATGCTTGGAGATGAACATCTACAGATGCCATAGTAGAACCAACTACTTTTAAGTTCCCTTGGCACCTAGCTATTGCACTGCCAATTCCTTATCTACATTCATGAAAGTGTTTGTCCTGAGGAACAAGCATGGCCACCAGGACAAGTTCTACAGGGTGACTTGGCCATGCTTAAATTTCATAGCTCCTAATACAGCTTTTGCAGCCATCCTTGATCCTAAAAAATATGGGTTTCTTATGTAAATATGATAGGTTGGCGAATATGGGGAGAAGGATACAGTTACAGGGTCCTTAAAAATGAGAGGTGGTGCTTTTAAATAGAATAGAATAGAATAGAATAGAATAGAATAGAATAGAATAGAATAGAATAGAATCANATTTCATAGCTCCTAATACAGCTTTTGCAGCCATCCTTGATCCTAAAAAATACGGGTTTCTTATGTAAATATGAAAGGTTGGCGGATATGGGGAGAAGGATACAGTTACAGGGTCCTTAAAAATGGGAGGTGGTGCTTTTAAATACATTTAGGACAGATGTCTCATGTTCTTAGCATGCCCTCTTTCGCATGAAAGCATGTGAGGGTATTGCCTACTGGCAATAGATACTTGGCCAAAATCCACTGTGACAATACTAAAGTACTCTGTAGGATAAAAGATCCAAATTTATCCATCCTGCCTGTACGTAATCTCTGAAATGAAGTGTCCTGTCGAATTGTATCTGATTTTTGTTCTTGGAGGGAACTATGAAGCCAAACAAGGTCCAAGCAGTGTAGTGACTTACATACAGTATGTACAGTCAGGGCACAAGTAAATAGCAGGCTCCATTTGTCTACTCCATTTGTCTCTACAAATGTGAACATGACAATTGTTCAAGAGTTGAAGTGATATAATTAATAAAGCAGCCTATCTGTTATTTTTGCACTTTTCTCTGTACCTATATTGACACTGTGAATGAAAAAATTCTCAGACACCACATTTTAGAGTTTTTGCATGAAGATGTTTCTGGAGTATGCTTGAACAGTAATTCCAAAAGGTCACCAGCTTTGAAAATTTGTTAGTAAGATAAAAAGCGATTAACTGCTAATCAATCAAAGGTCATTTCTTTTCTGATCTACACTAGACGCTTCATCAAATGTAAAAATAATAATAAAAAAGAGTCTAAGCACCATCAATGAAATTATTGACAGTGAGTATGAATGTTATTTGTTTATATTATTTATATTGATATCAAGGCTGTTGAAAAATATCTCTAGGGTAAAAAAAAAAAGTGTGTGTCTTGTGGAGAAGCTGAATTGTCAATTTTCCGCTTAGAAATTGACATGCTACATTTGGAAATGATGTACAAATTTGCATTAAGGTGTCTTTTCTTTTGTTATCTTCAGATTGGCCCCTCCCTTCAAAGGCTGAAGAATATACTTATACCTTCCCATCTCCAAGTAGAAGAGACACTATATTGGCTATTTCCTGCCAAAAGAGATAAACATGGAAAGGGCTAGCTCACTGCACAGCTCCTTACCTCTTTTTCTTCCCCTTCAATGTGTAAATTACACCGTCTTAAAATCACTTCAAACAGAGTAAAAGTACCATCTTAATGAAAATGTTAAAAGAAAGTAATCTAAATTGGGATTATGGGATCAAATCTCTGTAATAATCAAGCATCTTACTATGTATCAAAACATGGAAGCTGATTTACAGCTCTTTTAAACAAACAGGACACCATGGTTCAATTCAGTTTTTAATTATTTATGGCCACTATTAAATTGAAATTATTCTAATATTCTAACAAAATCCCACATATAATATCAGTTGCCTTCCAAAATTTGTGTAGTTTAATAACTTTTTTTCACAGTTTTAACATGATGCTTTTATTGCTCATTTACAATTAAGATTGACGTACATAGAGTAAAAAAAGAAAACAATGCTTTCTTCAAAGGCAGGGGGAGCAGTCTTTTGACTCAGGAGAACTATCAGGCATGAGCAAGCAAATTTATAAAAACTGTAAAAAGATAGACCTGTAAATGGTAAGAACCATGTTGAGTTTGACATCCTGTAAAGTGTAGGACATAGAACTTAATAATTTTGGAAAATAAGGTACTATATCACCTCCTCTTTCCTACTCAGTTTCTACTGATTCAGTAGAATCAGTTTGATTCTCAGAAAATCTCAGTTTGATTATTATTCTACTTCTTGACATTTTAGAGGAACATAACATTTTGTCAAATAAAGTTTTTCGGTTTTAGATGCTTAAGAGAAACATTTCCAAAGAAACAATGAACAGTAATACTTACTGGAATTAATATAAAATATTTATTCCTTCAGAATACCATATTTATATTTTATTACATGCATTTTAAAAAAATGTATAAAAATGCAGGAAGTAAAACAATTTCCTTTCTTTTCATCATTTACTATCATTTAGCTGCCCATTCTATAGCGCTACAAAAACTGAGGGAAATAGCAAATTCAATGAGAAATACTCAGGAGTATGTTATATTGTGAACACATTGCATAAACACAATAACAAGTATGGGAAGAGAAAAAAATATTGTATTACAGAGCTGACAGAGAGAGCATAATGCATTTTCCATAACACTCATGCGCTTCTGTGCATGTCTATGGCTACTGAAGTGTAATATATTACCTTGTGAGCATGGAGAGAGACCATCTGTGGAAATGGCTTCCGAAAGAGAAAACATCCCGCACAGAAAGGCATTGAAAGTTAGTGTGCCTAGATAGAGACACAAAAGAAATTCCTCAGTATGGACATGTATGTTAATTCCTGTTCACATGCATAATGGACATACCACATTACTGCCCACCTGGAATTGCAAGGAGACCATCACAGCTATTTAGGATCACAACCCTGATACCTTTGCTGAAAATAAAAATATGATAGAATTTCATAGAATGGTTTGTATTGGAAGGGACCAGAAGGATCATCTAGTTCCAACTCCCCTGCCATGGTCAGGGACACCCTTCACTAGACCAGCTTGCCCAAAGCCCCATCCAACCTGGCCTTAAACACTTCCAGGGATAGGGTCTCCACAACTTCTCTGGAAAAACCTCTTTCAATAGCCCACCACCCTCACAGTAAAAAATTTCTTTGTAATATCTAATCTAAATCTGCTCTTTTTTAGTTTAAGCCAGGATCTTCCCTGGGGTCCATCAGGGCACGGTCTGGCAGTCAGGACCTGTCTCATGGCCCCAGCCAGGAGCAGGGCAGCCAGGAGGTACCAGGACAGCCCCAGCCCTGGGCATTTGGCACCTCCATGGGGATGGGGATGGGCTGAGGCTGGGTTGAGCCATTGAGCCCAGGCCTGGACCCACAGAGCAAGGGTTGGGCGCAGGCAGGGCTGGAGCTGGGGCAAGGTTGGGGTGAGCTGGAGCCAACCTGGGCCATGGCCCCCACCTTCCCCCATGACATATATATACATGCTGACCATGTATATACTGGCTGTGGCATCCTGTTGTTGCATGCATGTTGATGTGGTTTCCAGAAAAGGAAAAGAAACATCAAATAGAAGGAAAAGAAAAGAAAAGCATGACCAAGAGGAGACACCAATCATCACCAATATGTACAAATGCAGACTTTGCTAAGTTTTACAGTACATGCGATGTCAAACATACATCATTAATGTGCTCTTGATAAAAGAGTATCTCACTGCTAATAAAGTATCAGTTGTTACTACTAAGATTCAATAAATAAGGGACATAAATTTACTTGCCGTATCATTACCTAAAAATGAAGTAGGTAATAAAAGTATAATTTCATTCTTATAAATTGAAAGGAATGGTCTAAGTATTTTAATTAGCAGTTGACTAGATAACTACCACTATACTAAAATAAATGACAATTAACATGCTAATTTTTGGCAATTAATTGATATCCAATCAACCCACTACAGTTATTTTGTTAAACACCAGTTAAATCCTAAAGCTCTTTGCAAGTTTAATTTATCAATTACAGAGCAAAAGCACATTTATTGTTGGTATGGTTGGGTTAATTATAAGGCAACTAGATTAGGTTTGTATAACTTTTAAACTTTATTAAATCTTATTAAAAAGGTTATGTATTTAGTGTACACTAAACATTTAATCTAAATGAAATAGTCGAATTTAATTAACTTTTTAAAGTTTCATGCAGTTTCATGTAATGTTATAGGAGAACTAGTATCTCAGGCCTGAGAACTAAATGGTCTGTTCCTTTCTCATCATTGGCTATTATATTTAAAGACATGTATGACATCAAGACAGAAAACTGCTTATTTTCCAAACACATCCATCCTTCATTGCCTACACGACCCATGTGTAGGACCTTGCACTTGACCTCGTTGAACTTCATGCAGTTTGCACAGGCCCACCTTTCAAGCCTGTCAAGGTCCCTCTGGATGGCATCCCTTTCCTTCAGCGTGTCGACCAAACCACAGAGCTTCATGTCATTGGCAAACTTGCTGAGGGTGCATTCGATCCCACTGTCCATGTCGCCGACAAAGCTGTTAAACAGTGCCGGTCCCAGTACCGACCCCTGAGGAAGGCCACTTGTCACCAATGTCCACTTGGACACCGAGCCATTTACCACAACTCTCTGAGTGTGGTCATCCAGCCAATTCCTTATCCAGCGAGTGGTCTGTCCGTCAAATCCATGTCTCTCCAGTTTAGAGACAAGAATGGCGTGTGGGACAGTGTCAAAATCTTTTCACAAGTCCAGGTAAATTACGTCAGGTGCCCTTCCCTTGTCCACTGATGCTGTGACCCCATCATAGAAGGCCACCAAATTTGTCAGGCACGATTTGCCCTTAGTGAAGCCATGATGATTGTCATCAATCACCTCCTTACTTTCCATGTGCCTGAGCATCATTTGCAGGAGGATCTGCTCCATGATCTTGCCCAGCACAGAGGTGAGGCTGACTGGCCTATAGTTCCCCGAGTCTTCCTTCTTTCTCTTTTTGAAAATGGGGCTTATGTTTCCCCTTTTCCAGTCGGTGGGAACTTCACCGGACTGCCACGACTTCTCAAATACGATGGACAATGGTTTGGCCACTTCATCTGCCTGTTCCCTCAGGACCTGTGGAACCCTCTCTTTGTCCAATCACCACATCCTGTGGAAACAGTCCTTCTCCAGCTTTTTTTTTTTTTCCCTTCTTTTTCTGTAAAGAACACACCTAAAAAGCAGAAATATTATTTAATCATATTTACATTGCTGTTTAGATTTGTAGTTTATACTATAGAATTAGGGATTGAATTTCTGAACAAATGAGTATGTTTATAGAAAAATTGCATTTTAAATGACTGGTTGTAGCTTCAAAGAGCTTATAAAGATTATTAATTTACTTGTGCAACTACATGAGCAGCATAGTTGGATTGTAGCACAACGATAGATTAAACTGATGGGGTTTTGTTTATATATTAGGGTATATGAATCAATAACCATGTCTTCAAAGTTCTTCAAGTTCTAAGAGTTCTGATAGCTTGTTGAAGTTTGTGCTATATGTCATTAAATACTAAGACAATCTCAGCATAAATCTTTTATTCTTTTTAGAGCTTAAAAACTTTAAAAACACAATTTATTGTTATTTAAAAAAATTCTGAGCCATATTTAAATGCAAATCAGTTAGAACTGAGTTAAACTGGACATTGCCATATCTAGACATTCATTCATTTTCAGACAAATTTCCCTCTGGCATATTTTCCCCCTAAATAAATAAATAAAAATTATGTATCAGATAAATAAAGCAGGATGTGAGTTAAATTTGGCTTAAGCAAGTAAATCAAGATTTCATAAACAGCCTTTCTTTTCAGTCTGTTTCTTTGTCTTTTCAATTATATGAAGAATGTATTACTTAGTGGTTTCAGTATGTGTTTGAAAATGGTTGGTTTAAACATAAAGAAATTAACTATCAGTGGTGAGTTTTCCCTTTTTACTCACAGTAAATAGTATCTGAAAAAGTCTTGGGGGTTGTCCAGAGATGTGAGTTGCCTCTTTCCTTCCTTCTCCCGCAGCACCTATGGTCAATTTGTTCTTGATCAGTATGTGAGAAAACATGCGTCATGGTAAATAACTCCTCGAGAACACAGCACTTCATGAGCCCAACGTTTTGCAGTGTTCCTGGCACCTGAGCTCCTCACTTCCCCAAATCAGAACCAGAAGGCTGAATCTTCAGGCTGTTATCTGTACACCCACTGCTATAATCAGAGACATTACTCCAAAGATACATGTTATTCAGATTAGCTGGACTCATATCCAGCATTTTTAGGGTGAAAATAACAAAGGAAAAGATCAGTTTTTATTTAAAAGCTGACAACAAAGTTAGTAAGAAAAATGCAATAATAAAATATAGTTCTACATGAATGCTTAACAGCTTCAATCATTCCCACCTTCCCAGGAGCCTCTCTCCTATCTCCAAGTCATGCTGATGTGAAGAAAAGATTTCCCCAGTGGATCTGGGGAAATAAGCAACAACGTTTTGATTGAAGCTCCCAGTGAGGGCAACTCTCATTACAGCCATCCAAGGGATATCTGGAGGCCCTTTGATTTCTTTCCAATGCAAATGAACTATTTCAGCATTTGTAAAGGAACCTGCAGGGCTTTTCCTCTCACCAGCAACTTTTGGGACATTGCTGCATCACAACTTTAACTGATTCCTAGAATCTGGGAGTGCAGAAATTACCAGCTCCTAGGTTTCTTTGGGTTTGTATGTTTCTTGGAGCCAGTTTCTGGTTGGATGCTGATATTCCATTTAATCTTATTTTCTCTTCAAAATGCCTGCCACTGCCTTGAGTGCAACAACAGGCTCTGCAGCCTCCTCTCCCACAGGGATTTACCTGCTGGTGCTCAAGGCTAGCCATGATGTGGCACTCCTGTGTAACTTTGGATCAGATTTCTGTTAAAAGAGCTGTGAGAGAATGAGCTGTGAGAAGCCTTGTACAGGTCTTGTCCTCCCCTTCCCCTAGGCTTTGGAGTTGCATTTGAGCTTGAATGATGATCCTGACCTGCTGACTTAACTGCCTTGTTTGACCTTGGACTTCATTGCTGTGGTCTTGTCTGGCAATCAGAGAGCTGTTGGCTGACCCTGGTTGTTATCTCTAGACCTACTCTGCTCTTCTAGTTCTGTGGGTCTGTGTCACTGTTGCTGAGGGCACTGCCCTGCTTACCTTGCTGTCACTCTCAGTTCCCAGGTCCTCAGCCTTTCTGGACCAGCCCACTCCTGCTGCTCCCCACCAATATCAGCCAAACAGAAAGTATAAATATTTTTTCCTTTTCCTAATGATAATGTGAATATTATGCAAGTCCTCATCACCTTTGCACAAAAGCCAGATCTCTTACTAATTCAGATAATATACTGTAGATGGTTTTCAAAAAAAAAAACAACTGATATTTTGTTTTAGACCCTAACAGGTCTGTTCTGGGGTGGGTTTTTTCCCTTTTATTTGTTTGTTTGTTTGTTTGTTTGTTTGTTTGTTTGTTTTATTTTGTTTTGTGGTTGGTTTTTTTTTGGTGGTGGTGGTGGATTTTTTTCTGTTTGTTTGGTTGGTTTGGTTTGGTTTGTATTTTTGAGCGCGGGAGCACTTGATCTGTCTGTTCACAGGGTTTTTTTGTGGTTTTGTTTTGTGTGTTCTGCGTTTCGTATTGTGTTACATTTAACACCATGACTTCAAACTGATGTTTAAAAAATAAATAAACAAACAAGAATGGAACTTCTAAATCCTGCTCAATGAAACTAGAGACCACACTAATTATAGTCAAGAAGCCAGGTTTTTTTTCTGGAGCACACTTCTGCTACTGTGGAGTAACTTCATTGAAGCCATCCCACTAAAGCCACTCCACTCACTCAAGTAGTTTTATTCATGCAGAAAAATTAACCAATGGTAGAACTGATAGCATTTTGTGTTCTTAATAACATAAGTAAAAGAAAGTGCTTTAAACATGAGTCTTATTGCTGGGATCACTCAGAAATCATACACAATTATAGCAATGGTCTTTAAAATATGAAAATAAATTATGATCAATGGAATATATTGGGTATGACATAGATAGTATGGAATAAGAGGTGAATACTGTCCTGGTTTCAGCTGAGATAGAGTTAATTTTTCTTTCTAGTAGCTGGTATAGTGCTGTGGTTTAGATTTAGGATACGAATAATGTTGATAACACACTGATGATTTTAGTTGTTGGTACGTAGTTGTAGTGTCTACCCTAAGTCAAGGACTTTTCAGCTTCCCACACCCTTCCAGGTGCACAAGGAGTTGGGAGAGTACAGTCAGGACAGCTGACCCAGACTGGCCAAAGCAAAATTCCCTGCCATATAACATCATGCTCCAGACATATATACATATATAAAACTGGGGCAGCTAGCTGTGAGGCTGATTCGCTGCTTGGAAACAGACCGGGCATCAGGTTGTTTTATTTTCCTTTAGCATGTGGTGAGCAATTGCATGTGCGCATCACTAGCATTATTGCTATCGTTTCTGTTATTGTTATGATTATTTCTATCTCCTTCCTTTGTTGTCCTATTAAACTGTCTTTATCTCAACCCATGAGTTTTTTTCCATTCGTATTCTCATTCTCTTGGGAGGGAGAGGGGTGAGTGAGCAGCTGCGTGGTGTTTAGTTACCCACTCGGATTAAACCATGACATACATACATGTGCACACAGGAGCAGCCTTTGACCAGAAAAATAATTAGATATGGAATTTAATAAGATAATGGGTCAGACTGTGCTGATCAGTCATGGCGTGTGGCCAGCCAAGCATACTGACCAGCATCCTGCTTAGACACCCTCTTTTATACCCTTAGTCCTCTGTTTTCCCGTGTTAGCTCTTACCCAAATCACCTGTATCTCTCCTCTAAATAGCTGATGATAAGTCTTGTGCAATCCCCAAAAATTCTTCCCCTACATGTCATAATGCATCCCATTTCCCTAGATAGTAACTTGCCCTCATTCTGTAAAATGAGGGGATAGATGGTCCCTTTGACTCATGAGATGAGTGTCACCTCTGGACCTTGGGGCTGAGGTTCTCCTGAGGCAGCCCTCGGAGGGGCTGGGCAGCAGTCATTTCTCCTGATGCAGGTGTCTTGGGGTTCCCCCACCTTCCATTGTGCCTCTGTACTCTTTTTTTGCATGTGCAGGTGTGCAACCAACCAATGATCTTTAGGAGAAATCAGATAAGTGGAAAAAAATACTAAATATGCAGCAGAAACAAGAGCCATGCACATAATCTTCCTTTAATTTTGTTACAGAGAAAAATTCAGGCTTTAACTTATATAAACTAGATTTTACTTTATATATATATATAAACAAATTGTTTTAAATTTTATCAACTTACATATATAGATCTGTAGTGATGAAGCAAGTGATACTTTCAGTATGTTGAAGCCTTTTAGTCTTTCTTGTAGCTGTGCAGTCAGCAGAATGCAATGCAAGGTAAGACATGCACACAAAGAGATGGAAAAGCATACAGCAGTTATCTGTGTCAGATGCAGTAACATAAACAAAATGAAAGAGATTCTAAACCAAGAAAAAAGTAAAAATGCGTTTTAACCATGCACAAATATAAAAAACTAAAACTAATAAAATTATTCTGTTGCAGCATGACAATCTTGTATCAATACACGAAGAAAAAAAATGAAGAGAACAATAAAACACAAACAGTTTTTCAGAGAACTGTACAAATTGCTTCATTAGTTCATCAGCAGAGAGAAGAGGGATTTCAGTTTCATCCCTAGCTAGATAAAATCCCTTTTCAATTTCCATATTGTCCTGCCAGTGTTTTTCTTAAGCTGTTTAGAATACCTGCTGACTGAATCTAGTCTTGCAGTTTGGTACTTAGCTGAGCTCCAGATGCTGTAGTTCCTGTATTTGTTCCTCCTAAGTGGAACCTTACATTCAGTATTAAAATTTTCTTTGGAGCAATAGATAACTATATGACTCAGAACAGAATTAATGATGGGATACAATACCTAAGCTAGCTAATAAGAACATTCACCAGTATTTTGACATCTTCAGATCTCTACCTGTGCTTCTCCCATGCCCCTACTCTACTGAGAAGTTTTGAGAAAAATTGGGGTTAAAGCAATATATGAGTAATGACTTTTTTCCCTGTATTAAAATACCTATTTTCATGCATTATAGGTGTAAACCCGAATTAATCTAAAATAACTACAGGTCTAAAAAGGAAATTTATTTTTTTTTTTCTTTTTAATGAGTAATAACATTTTTAATACATTTCTTCTTAAAGGTAAATTTTTTCTGAGCTCTTATACCCAAAATTGTTGCTGGATCACATACCTGAAAATGATAGTTTTTTACATCTATTTATATATCAACAATAGAAAGTGTATATCATATTTTTCTTGAATGTTTACCCACCTAAGTACTTTCCTATAAAGCACATAGCATCATAGAATCATAGACTCATTAAGGTTGGAAGAGACCTCAAGGATCATCTAGTCCAACCGTCCCCCTACCCCCTATTA
>VWZZ01003267.1:1407-25744 GCA_013399095.1 Psophia crepitans
AGGGGGGGGGAGGGGGGGATAAATGTGCGACCCACGCGCGGCAATAGCTGCCCCCCCTCGGGAGATCCGGGCTGCGTGCGGGGCACAGGGGTGCGCGGGGAAATGGAGGTTTGGGGTCATCTCTCTCGTCCTTTGTGTGTGTGTGCGGGTGTGCAGGCGGATGGACAGACGCTGCCCGGGTCGGGATGGCCGTGCCCTGCTGCCTGCTGCTCTCTGACAGCGGTCGCAAGGCAGTCCCGAGCTGCCCCGCAGCCCCGGACAACTCCCGCCGNTAGCTGCCCCCCCTCGGGAGATCCGGGCTGCGTGCGGGGCACAGGGGTGCGCGGGGAAATGGAGGTTTGGGGTCATCTCTCTCGTCCTGTGTGTGTGTGTGCGGGTGTGCAGGCGGATGGACAGACGCTGCCCGGGTCGGGATGGCCGTGCCCTGCTGCCTGCTGCTCTCTGACAGCGGTCGCAAGGCAGTCCCGAGCTGCCCCGCAGCCCCGGACAACTCCCGCCGCTTGTGCAGAGCCTTTCCAATTCTCCATACTCCCGTTCGTCCCGTGCTGCAGACCGCCAGAAGTCTGTATGTTAATGCAAAAACACTCTCTGAGGAGCAGCAGTACATAAAAGGTTCCTGTGAAAGGGTTTTAAAATCCCAAATATAGTAGGCGTTAAAAACTATGTAAACATTTGTTGGGCATTTTGACACAGTTTTTCTGCAGTTAGGTGACTTTATATGGCGTGTTTTTCCTCCCATGCAAGTCGTTTTAAACTAATTTCACATTAAAATAGATGCATTCCGGTTGCTTGCAACTGCTGACGCGTTATTCAAGGGAGAAGCTGGAAAAGAGTTAAATCGTTACAGTGCGAGAGATGAAGCTGCCTCCCCTCAAATGTTTGAAATGACATAACTTTTTCCTTACGATTTTATTCTGAAGTACATGGTGAAATGTAAAGCGTAAAATCTTCAGAGATACACACTGACGCAAATGAAACCCTACTGTAAAACGTATGGCGTCTGCAGCCCTCTCTCCATATTTAAACGTTCTTCATATATGTTTAGTATAATCCACTGGCAGATTTGTAAAGTAATTGCTCATGTAAATCACCCAGTAACACATTTCCCCCTGAAGTTCTTTTGTAGGATTGTCTGATAAAGCACTTTATGAATAGAAAAGCAATAATTCACATACAAGAGGTGAACTTGTCACGTTGAAAGTGGAAGGTAAAATACAGTTGCACGATGAGGCACACAGTAGGATCCCCGAGACAGGGAGAGGAGAACTGACAGATTAAGTGTGGGACTCCCTCTATACCCATCAGCAGAAAATCAGTTCGGAGCAGTGGAGATGTTTGTATATGGAATGAGAAGAAAAGTAATATCAGAACTTAAAATTTCTCGCAAAATCTGCCTCGATACTTCAGTGCCAGGGCCGTGCTCGGCAGCAGCTCACCGATACGCGCGCAGAGAACCTCTCCTGACTTCGCAAACCTTTAATTTTTCTCAAGCTGCAAATGCCATGGCTGAATCACAGTCGACGAGACAAACCACTTCCCCCAATTTTAGTGAATGCAGAATTCTGAAAAGCAAGTAGTTTTGTCCCTTTAGCACAGATTCAAACATGTTCTTCTCTGCACTTCAGATTTTATTACTGTTACTGAGTAGGTCAGCCTGGAGCGACTGTTCGCTTGGCAGATGTCTTGCGTGTGAAGGGTTAAAATCAGCAGGTATTTTGTTTGATGACTTGGCTAAGCATCTTACAAGCAGGGCTTGAGTGGAAAATATTTAAACAAGGGTTATTCCCCTTTGCTTCTCTGCTCTGGTGAGACTTATTAATGTCTTTTTATTTTCAACCAGGAAATGATGCCCCCCGCACCTTAAATCCCAGCCAGTTCGTATGTGTGGCTGCAGCTTTCCCAGATTTTATTCGCGTTATGACAGACAAACCGTGAAGAAGATCGATACCAGTGAAAGCGCAGGTTTCAACACGTGTAAACCATGATAACAAACACACCTTTTTTTCACCTGTGGAACAATATTAGAGAGATGTCTTTTCAAAAGGCATAAGCCTCTCTTTGCATATGCTTTTAAAATGAAACCGCAAAAGCCGTTCGTAAGCAAAGATGAGGACAAAATATGTCTTCATAGCTTCAAGTAGACAACTGTAATGAAATACTGTATCTCCCAGAAAAAGTTTGTTACCGTATCTTTGTAAAAAATGCTTGCATGATACATTCTGCATTTCAAGTTTAAAGCAGATCAAGAAGACGTCAATATCAATCTGTTTATATTCACCACAAAAGAACTGTAGAGAACTTAATAAAGGCAAAAATATTTTCATGAACTTTTTCAGGCAAATTATTTATTTATGAAATAATTTACAAAGAAAATTTTTACCTCATGGCTTAGATACATTGCATATGCTTATGATTGACACAATATGTTCAGGCTCAAAGGCCCGTGCCTTTTTTTTCTCCTTTTTTCTTTCTTTTTTTTTTTTTTTTATCCTAGCAGGAATATTTCAAAACAACCAACTAATTCATGAAGTCATACAGTAATTGTTTGACAGTTGTTTCTAATATAGAAAAATAAGTTATGTATATTGTTTTCATTCAAATATTTGTTGATTTGTTGTTAGAATCCTCTGACGTTGACATGCCACAAATTGCATTAGGAAAAATATTGGCGATTTATTTTCATTTATTATCTTCTGCTGTCAAACATTTGCAAAACCGCTTAAAGCAAGTTTTATTTCACTTTATTCGAAACTCATATTCTGCATGATAGTAGGTGGTTGTTGAAATAACAAGTCCAGCTTTCTGTGATAGATAAGAGCTGAGGAAATTAAAGAAAAGCAGCAAAACGAGAAGATGCAGAGAAAGTGCCTCTTTCATCGAGAGGCATGAACAAAGTAACTTCTAAATAATTCTCCATTTTTTCTTTACACTCAAGCACATTCTCCATTGAGGGAGAATACAGAGGCCAGTCACAGTTGCTTCTTGAAGGAAAACAGTATAACAGTCATTGTTTATCAAGATGACATAACATGCCATTTATGCCTTTATTGTTTAATGCAGTTTCTCTTTTCTTGTAGTTTACTCAGCGTAGATACAAAGAGGGATTAACAGTTAAGCATAAGCATACTTGTTTTACAATTTCAGCCTTTTAGTGCATAACTTACTTACTTAAAGTACTAGAGCCTATAATCACAATGGTTTTACCTGATGGAACATGCATTTCAGAAATATAATCCAACTGTTTACCCTAACACGTCATAAATTGCAATTCTCTACAAAAACCTCAGAGATTGACATCCATTGCTCTTAAATGCCTGCTGCTTTAGCACACATCATCAAGAAAGTATTTCTGTATTATTCTCCCTCCAGTTGGTAGTATATCACATGAATTCTAAAGACCGTTTTCTTATACTGTCTTCAATAATGAGCATTTTGAGGAGCGTTTCGTTATGTGTCTGAGGCACTCCAGTGTGAGTTTCTTGGGAATATAAACACGGCAACTTGCAGGATTTCTGCAGACCCGCTTCTTTTCCTTGCACAACTTTTGTGACATGAAATCATCGGGAAACTTTTGTTCCCTTTCTTGCACCCTGCACAGAGTCAAGTTTCTAAACTTCAAGTTGTGCGCCAAAGGCAAAAAAACTACCACCGAATTTCAAAGAAACAGGGCTGGGGACCCTAACGATGTGGTTGAAATGTCTCTGAAAAGAGATTATGCGTTGTGATAGACAGGGCAGCGCTCAGAACAGCCAATGAAACAGCATGCAACAGAAGAGCTAATGCCATGGCATCATCCCAGATTCAACAGATGTTTTCTAGGGGGATTGGATATCTGGTAATGGGAAATGGAACCTTTCTCTTCTATGTCACTGGTTTTAACACAGGCTAGTAGCGATGGAAAGTCGATAATATCCAATGCTTGTTTGGTAGCTTTCTCCACTGCGTGGTAGAAGAATGTCCTCCTGAGCATAGCGCACCACGGCTGGCCAGGACTCCCCAGCACCCCGGTGGCGCTGCCAGCAGAAGGGCCTTGCACAGAAATGCCTGGAAGCCCTTTTCCCTCTGAGCGGTCTCTCCCCGGGAAGGATGAGGAGCACCGACGGGGCACAGACTGCTCCTGCTAATGGCGTGTCTGCAGATAGTTAAATAACTCTGGCAGCCGCAGAAGATAATTTATCACTTTACACTATCGTAAAATCTACTAGAAAATTAAAAATGCTAAAACACCAGACTCCCTGAAATCATTTACATGCAGGAATCCACATAATTGTATAGATTTTGATCTTAAAAATGCGATGTAAAAGGCATTCATCCAAAGCTCTGAAAACCCGCACATGCACATACACATACATATGGAGTGATATATAATGAGTGTCTCCCAACAAATATCAATAAAAGAGGTGGCAGCGTTTCTTCCCACGTTTCAACCACAAGTTCAGCAAATCAAAACAACCTGAGCCCCCTGTCCTGTCATCACCCCCTGCCAGACAGAGCCACTATCTCTCCCTGCCTCAGTTCCATATTCGTCTTCCCTCCAGCATTTCCAGCACTTATGGGAAGGTTAATCTGAATCGGTTCAAAGTGCATTGAAGTGAATGGAAAAAAAAAGGTAGAAATTAGTTTAGTAATCTTTACAGTAGGCCCTATATGCAAGTATTTTTCAGTCTTATTCCTAAGGTTTGTTGCTATGAAATTGCAGTGTTCTGGACATAACAATATTAAAACTCACTACAGTATCTTGTAATATAAAGAAACAATTCTGTACAATCGAGGTGTTTGGCTCAAAAGGAGTTTTCTTTTATTTGATTTCTTGTAAACAGGTTTTTATTTTCCATTTATAACTTCTCACCATGTTCAAATCTTTATTTTAATGTGACAGACTACAAGCAACATGGCTTTATTGCCGAGAAGATTTATTTACATAGGTACTGATGCGAGGTCTCAGATTAAGTTTAGGAAAAGGAAATATCTTTCAAATATATATATATATCACTTTGCAAAAATGTGCACAATCCATTCCAATATGAACATCAAATGCATCAGGCACATGATGCATTGGTAAAATTACCAAGATGCTGTCACTATTTCCAATTAGAAGTGGAGGGAAAGTCACACAATGAAGGTAAACATGGTGATGTAGCACATGGTCTTTGGTGGTCTCTATCAGTCTCCTATGAAGTCCTTTCAAGCACACACAAGGAAGTATATTCAACTGGACTAATATATCTAACTTTCCAAGCGTGCGATGCGTTGAGTAAGGAAGAGCTTGACCTTAATCCAGCCTTACCCTCTGTGTCATGGACCAGTCCATCATGTAAAAACGTGATTTGATGAACTGCTGCGTGCCAGAAGTGATTACTGATAGGCAGAAATTTGCCTTGCATCAGCTCCTGAACTTAGACTGGGGCATTTGTAGAGCAAGAGGAAGAAAGATCAGCGTGTTCACAGCATCAGAGAACCACAGAATGGCTGAGGCTGGAAGGGACCTCTGGAGGTCATCTTGTCCAACTCCCCTGCTCAAACAGGGACACCTACAACTTGTTGCCCAGGGCCAAGTTCCTCCATTTGGAGACTTCATAGTTCTCCAGTATTCTACACAACTGCTATAACTTGCTCCCAAACTGAGACAACTCAAAGGATCTTTCTAATCTATGTGAGAAGAGCACCCTGACCAGATTTCTGTCTGACCTCTGCATAAAAATAGATATAAAAGTCTGAAATTTAAATATGATACCTCTTTTAATGTTTAGTCTTTGGAAACAGGTAACCTAACAAGAATACCACCTTGGTTGACACTGAGGCTTGTTGACACGAAGATTACTACAAACCATGTCCTTTAGTTGTGAAATGGCGGTGCCACTGTCTCTGTTGAAAAACATGAAACAACTGTAGGCGTCCTTTAAACTCGTTCAAGAGCTTGCTTAATTTTCCTCAGTGGTTATCAGGCTCAAAAGAGGATTTCTTTGGGAATAGCAATTCCTTTTGGGAAGAGCACATCAACCTAAACAAGTGGCAGCAGTCTTTGGTCACTTGGTTCTGCTCTCTCACTTAGAAACCTCATTTCTGTTCATACCTCTCACTCTTCATGAGTTGGATCACATGCCTGTACGCAAGGTTTTACCGAGCAGCACAGCATGAATCAGGCAATCATAATGCTGATGGGTCGGCATTCATTTACACATGGGATCTTGATGTGGTGAAGTGCAGATCATGACCCAGAAAACATGCGTGTCCTTGTCTACTTCAATGCCTGGACAAACTGATCCCACAGAGGGCAAAAAATAGTCTTTACTACTTCAATTTTTTTTTTTCCTCCTTTCTGACTCCAACACTTTTAGTTCCTTTCATTGCTCACATAAAACAGACAGTTACCTTATGACATGCTAAAATATTTATGTGTTAGACTTCTTATTTAACAATAGCCAGAAATACACTTAATAGGCTGGTGAAAAACCTCGATAGTTTTGGCAATTTTGCTGTATATATTATTTTTTTTCAGTGTATGCATCACTGGAACAAAAAAACCCAAACTGAAACAAAAAAAAAGCAACTCGAAGTAGCTCATCCCTGACCAATCCCTTCCCTTCTTAGTTCTTTAGCGTTGCAAAATACACTGATATTATTGACATTAACATGCACATTGAACTGAGGATCATTAGCTATTTTTAAATAAAGGAAATAAAACTATGTACTACATTATGACTAATGTATGAAAGAGTCACTCATACAGTGACTTGTAAATAGAACGTTTGTGATTAATAGCTTTGTATTTGTGGAAAGAGGCATCTTTTTGAATGACTGATGCATAGGATATGGGCAGAAAATAATCTGGACTAATTAGGAATCAAAGCAATAAAAACAAATACAGAGAATTTGAAAGATATATCAAAGAAAGGACTATGTGACTTTCATGAGCCCTTAGTCACAGGAGCCAAAATGGCTTGTGCATAGGAGGCATCCCTGGAGGTAACAGCACTGGTGCCCTATTTCTCCTTGTCAGGAGCTAGAGACCGGCCAACTGGCAATCCAGAGATGCAGCGAGCAAGCCGCACACTGTGGTGCAAATTCAGATGAGTAAACTCAGTGCACTGAGAAACGAACTCCTGGTTTTTGATGAATGCAGGTGACGCGGCACACAGACTGAATCTAGACCCCCGATGGGACATGCGTTCTCAAGAGCAGGCACAGAGATGAAAGAGCAACACCTTGCGAAGTCTAGAAAGAACACGCTTTTTGGAACTGTGCACATCACCTTTTGACTTGACTTTCACAGGCCTAGCTGAGGGTGTGAATCAAAAGAAGGGACCCAAGTATGAAAATGGAAGTGACTGCCTGAAATAAGCTACGAAGGGTAGCTCTTAGGGACACGTGTACACCTAGGCTGATAATTATGACAAGCAGTGCAATGAGGCTGTCAGGCAGAGAGAAGTAAACAAAAGGATGCATCAGAGAAAGTAGCACCTCTCCTATAGCAAACTTCAAGTATCATTCAGACTCTTGAAGAGATGCATTTTAACACAGTCTGTGTAAGGAGAAAGTCCTTTTTTCCCTTCCTCCCTAGTGCCATTATTGGAGATATGCAGGCGTTAGAAGAAAAAAAGGCTACTTGGAAAGGGCTCATGCATAGCAAATTTGTTTTCCCCCTTCCCCATCAACTCTGTAATTACAACCATTCAGACAAAGCTGGTTTTCCCAGTAGGACTGGCTGAAAACGCACTTCATTTACATGGCCTAATTGGGCTTTTTTTGGCCAAGGTTGTTCTATACACTGACACTAGGACTAGGTACTTAACATTGAAAAGTACATTATTGTGGTATTGAAGTTAAGGACTTCATTACTTTGAAGTTAGAAAATTCAGAATGAAGGTGTCTCCTTTAACATTAGTGCTTCAGCAGTGTGTATATGCATAAGAATAATATTGGTAGTTATATTGGCCCCAAAATGTTAAGAGTCTGCAAATTAAAGAGGCAGACATTTTATTTCCTTCTTTCTCTATGAAAGAAATAAAAAATAATTTCAATGCATATGCTATTATATTCGATGTTGGATATATAGTCCTGTGGCCTTCAGAAATCAGTACAGTGAGCAGATCAGCTGATTTGTGAAGATCTACTATAGAAGCGATTTAGGAAAAAATCAGCTGCTTCTATATGCTGCTATTTGCATTATGTAAGAGTTGGTTATTTTTATCTTTTATTATTTTGTTTGTAACTATCTTGTCTCACTCGGCAAGATGCATAGTTCATGAATGAGTATCTTATAACCTTTTCTAAGCCAAGTGCACAGGTTTAGTTTCAGGAACTTCCATATTGTACCCGTCCTCTGCAATCAGCAAGGTTTTGCACAGTCATCAGTGCAAACTCAAGCCATGTCTAGAAAGAAAATTTACATAAATATTTAACCAGGCCTCAGTATAGACAAGGTTACTGCAGCTGAACCTGTTTTTCAGCATATTTAATTGCCACAGTAATTAGAACATGAGGTCTCAAATCCACAAAGATATTTGGGTGCCTAATTCTCATTAATTTCAATTGAGAGATGGCACTTACATCTCTTTATGGTCATAGAACACACAGAAGCCTCAAGAATCTTATCTGTTCTAAAACTCTCAGACAAATATTGCTATCAGCTTCTTCAGAGCAGCAGAAATTTTATTTTAATTCCTGATGAAGGTACATCTTAAGTACAGGAAATGATGTGATAACAACGGAGGCTGAATTCATCTCTCATCTCCTTTCCACCCATCCAGCCCTTTCCAACTGCAGGAAGTTCCCAGATCACAGGGTGATTTAGGAAACTCAAAAAGCAAAACAAGGTATTCTCTGGTGACCACCGGAAGATTAAAGTGGCAGCTTATGCCCTTTTATGGTCTAATAAAAAAACCCTGAACTTAGTGGGATGAGCATGAATCTATACCCGTTCCAAATCCTCAGGTGTAAAGAGAAATCATGATCAGATGGGATCCCCTAAAATGAAGTTTCTGAGCCTGCATGTGACCGTCCAAGTCTGGGCTGATGCCCAGAGGCCGCACCTGCCATGCCGTCCTTCTCCTGGACACACATCCACATCCCTTTGCTTGTGCTGTGCCAAAATTCATGCAACAGCACTGTAAGACATAAAAGGGAACTGATCCAGCAGAAAAGCACCTCTTTTATCTTTTTCATTAATTGCCAGTTCAAAAACAGTATCAGGGACAGGGAAAAATGTGGGACTTCCTTTTTTGATAGAGATCCAACCTCTGGAGGCCTGTCTCCAGAGCCACCTGTGGAGGCCATGGTGAGAGTGATGACTACCATCAACTGCCCTGAAGAAGCCCAGCCTCTTCATTCAAGCAACCGGGGATATTATTTGTATGATATCAATACACCCAGAGTTACAAGATTAATCACAATCTCCCCACCTTTCTGCTTCAAAACTTCAGTCTGAGCTTTGCCTTGATATGGCATGTAACTGTAATGATATTTGCTAAATACATGTTAAAAATAAGGAAAGTCTATCTCGCAAAGACAGAGCTTAAAGCCAGAAGAAACCATTACAGGCTCCGCTTTGCCTTTCTGCATAATTCTGGCCACAGAATGCTCAATGCTGGCTGTGCCAGGGCTATAACTGCAGTGTGAAGACAGTATATCTTTCTAGAGACTTGATTTAAAGACTTCCAACTATGAAGGATTCACTGCACTCCTAGGTAAGATGTCCCAGTGTTTAATTACTATCGCTCTTAAAAATGTCTGTAACCTGATTTAGTATAACCTCATCTTCCAGTTCTACTTTGCTTTATTTTATTTTATTTTATTTTATTTTATTTTATTTATCTATTTTATCTAAATGAGACCCTCTCCTCCATGCATGGACCTATAGACCATAGTTTCATCACCAATTGCCCTTCTTTCCCATAAAAAAAAGCAGAAATTTGGACAATTTCAGTTATTTTTTCTGAGTCTTTCACCATTCATTTAAATACTTTTTGAAGTAGACACTGCAACTGGTCAAAGGTTAGAGTTATTCTGTTACCTTCCAAACTTTAGTGCTTATCTATATTTCATAAGTATTTGAGGTTCACATATCACTAACATAAACATAAAATATCTGTCCAAGCAAGTGCCCAGGGATGTATTTTTTTTAAATTTAGGCATATTTGCTGATCAACAATTAATGTTTCAAAATCACTTCTCACTCTTTGTTGAAAACTGATTTGTGCTCTGAGTTTTTCTTTGTGTGTGTGTTAAAGCAATAAGAAGCATTTTGTGATTTGTTTTCTTTGATTTATGTGTTGAAATTGGAAGAAAATCTTTCAAGACTTTGAAAATTACTGAAGTAAGCACAGCATACTTCATCCTGAGACTTCTCATGGCAAAAGTCACTCTAGTCTAATTTACTGGAGGCCCTGAAAATAAAGGATTTCCTTTCTAATGGTAAGACATAATCAGTCATTAGTTGTAGTTTCTGTCATAAGCCTGGGCAGCAACGTCACTAAGTAGTACAGAGTCACATTTTTTACTGTCTATTATTACTTTGGCTTTAACAAGAAGGTCCTAGGAAGGATTTTGCCTGCTGAGACACCGAGTTATAATCTTTCAAACGAAGCCAAGCTAATAACCATTCCCAGGGCAAGACAAATCTGTAGGCACTAACTAGGTTAGTGGCTATTATACTCTGCATTTAAACTTGAATATGATAGATAGGCAGGTGGGAGTGGGACTGAGGGGAAGATTTGAACAGCAAGAGAAGCCATTTCTCTAAGATGCTAACAGACTTCTGACGGCATATTGAACATCTTTCTTTGCAGTCCAGTCAAAGCGAATTGAAGCAATTTGCCCCTCTGAAGGAGCCAAAGGTAAGGTTTGCACAGCTTTTCTCACAGTGAGAGCCTCCAAGCCAGGACACCTGTATCCAGCAGGCTCACAGTGGGAAATCTAAGTGAAGAAGGAAGGAGAAGTCAGCCCACGCATGCCTTTGCTGCAGCAAGAGCAGGTCTGCACTGCCTGGGGCACTCAGGGCACTGCGTGTGGCATTGTGGGGCAATTTGATGGAGGCAGAGCTCGCTCCTCTCACACGTGAATGTGAGGTGCTTCATAGATTAGGTACCCATTTGTGCACCGGTGTCAACAGATTGCCACCCCTTCCTGTGCTCATAGCCAGTGTTCATGGCGTGCCCACCCCGCTGGAGATCCTGGTAACCAAGGTGCCAGGAGAGCAGCTTCCTAGCCATGCCTGTGGCTCACAGACCGGCTCTGTGTAGGCTTCCAACGTCTGATTGCCAACAGAAATCTGCCACAGCATGAAACTTCAGCTGTGGGTGGCACAAAAACCACAAGCATGTTGCTGTGCCACCAGGCCTCATTCCAGGCCTCTGCCATCTCTACAGCCATTGTTAACCAGTCTCAAATCTATGGTCAACAAAAGGGACTTGGGTGGTGCTGACCAAATGCATGTTTCTAGTTCCTCATGCTTTTCCAGAGAATATAGTAGCTACTTTTGCTCCAGTTTGAAGCCACTGAAGACTGAAGGTATTTGGCACCTTGGTCCTTATCATGGACGAGGTTCCTGGGATGGCCGGGCATTCCAGCAGCCATGGGTGTCTGTCCAAAAGGCCTTTGCGTACACAGGCGATGGAGGGGGATCGCAAACACAAAGGTCAAAATGGACAACACTTCCAACGAACAGATACAGACGTCTGATTACTGGCACAGTGGCACATTCATTTCCATGCTTTTCTGCGTTTGTTTGTTTGTCTGGGCAAACATCTTGAGAAACTTAAAAAAATTGAATTGTTTAAATGTCAAATATAAAATGTGACTTATTTTAAACCACGTGTGTGTTTCAACCAGCTCTTTGACATTAAAAAGGCAAAAAGCGTATTTTGTCTCACAACCTGCTTAAAGCAAAACAAAAAGCTAAGTTACAACTCCTCACAAACAATGAAGGCAATAAATACAGTAAATTACTGTTTTATGTGAGACAATATAGTAATGTTAACTGAAGCAATGGAATTAGAAAACAAACTCCCTCTGGGAACAATTCTCACACCCCTGTTTTAGAAGGAAGCAGAGTTTACTCGTAAATAATTTAATGAGTTTACTCCTGCTAGACTGGACTGACAGGTCTTCCATATACTGAAGCTTTGCTTCTCTGATAATTGCAAACTTTTTGAACTGAGAAAGCTGTCAACTAAAAAGGTCTGCACAATCACTGTAGGGCTATCTAGGAACTTATAGATGTGCTATATAATGTAGTATTACTGAATTTTGCTGTCAGGCAGGTCACCATTTAATAGTAATAATATACCTTCAGACCTACTTCTATTTATAAGTATGTAAATAATCTCCCATCCAAAGTCATATAACAATGCCTTAGCAACGGTAACAGATGCTTACATGGACAAGCAATACAAAGGAAAAGATACATTATTATCTGGGTTTTTAGCAACTAGAAGAAAAAAGAAGACAAAGCAGCCGAGTTTGTAGGCACGGCATGATAACCTCTGCGGCACAGAAGTACAAAGGACCAGAACAGACACAAGAACTACACAAATTTTGTTCCCTGTTACCTACCTCGGAAAGCTGCCTCACAAAATACTGGACTTTGCTCGGGCAGCAGCTACTCCTTTAACACTTACATTTGTGTTTATAATACCTCTCATGTCTAATTTTCACGCCATGCGTTATCCACAGTGTTGATATATCTTCTCTCAACTCACAGAAATAGGTTGGATTCAGAGTTTGTCAAATCTTTTCTTTTTGACACTTAGAGTACAGAGCTTTCATAGTCAATGGCTTCTTCTAACCCCCTTCTTTTTGATTTAACCTTTCTCTATCGACCGTGCAAATCCATATTTATATGCGTGCTATGGACCACCTAGCCCTAACTTCAACCTTCATTGTGGCTTTCCTTTTAACACATGACTCTCAGGCATCAGTGCTACCCACAGATTTCCTAAGACCCAAGTAGAAAAAAGCTCAGAAACCGGTCGCTTGACACAGAGATGAACAGTAGGAATTTTGGCACTGATTTTTCCCAGAGGTTATTATTCACAGTCGCTTATTCCCTGAACGGTCAGGGCCAATCTTGGAGACCATAGGCATAGATCTGTCAGCATTTCAGAGCCTCTTCTGATCTAATTTGTAGCTGTGCAAGACTGCTATTTAGACTGGTCACTAAGTAGCTGCCAGCCTCGCTCCAACCTCAGGAGACGAGGCCATTAGGAGCGTTGTGAAATAGCTGAGTAACCGTAGCACAGCAGGAGGCCAGCATTCCCGGCACAGCTCTAACACTTACCCTTCCTGCGGAGCTCCCCAAACCACTCCCACCGGTGCAGGAGTTACCACTCTCCCTTTGCTACTCACTGCAACGCAGCGAGCTGGAGGAAGATCTGATGCTGCTGCTGTTGCTGCTGCAACCCTCCCACGAATTCCAGCAGGGAAAGACAGTGAAAATTATCTGGGAATGAGCTGATTCAGCTTCTTTTGTGCCGGCGCCTTGGCCGCACCCACTGTGTGGCCAGTTCCACCCAGCACTCATCAGCTTCTGAGTAGGAATTGGGGAAGGCTTCTGTGTTTGTGGACTTCTCTCTATGCTGGAAAAGTGATAACCCGGGTCTGGGAGTGAAAGGGCTAAATTTAAGGCTCTGCCTTGGGGTCTTCATAGGCAAAGATTGGATCTCACCACCTCCATGGGGTGCTGGAATGAATTTGTAAAGGCCTTCACAGGAGATATAGTTGTGAGGTGCTGATTCTGCTCTGTTCAGGATTTACAGGAAAATGGCCAGCGGCTATTAGTGCAGGAGGGCCCGGACTTGCAAATTCTTTGGTCAGTGGTCATGTGCCACATTCTTCTGAAGAGTGGGAGAAAAGCACAAACCTCAACACAGTCATCTCGGGATCTGCCTCTTCAAAGAAAAACAGCAACCCAGCAGCTGGTGGCCCCCACTTATAAATTAGCAATGCTTGAATGTATTCCAGAATCGTTCTACAACCACGATCCTAAAAGATCTGGGGCACACACACCGGAGTCTAATCAGAGTGTCTTAAAACTTTTGTAAGTATGAAGCGTAAAGGGTTGATAAATTTGGCTTTTGGACACTCATCTGAAGTGTGTGATGCCAGCTCAGCAGCTATCGCCATTTGCAGGTTGCAATATCTTTATCTCTGGTGTCCTACCCCAACAGGATTTACACACTGTCTTTCAGAGGACAGGAACAGCTATCTGCACTCAGGAGTGCTCAGGGTAGTAAGGGCCACGCAGCATCAAACGTCAGAGAGAACAGCAACAGCATGTTGAATAACTGGTTTGTTGTGTATGCTTCACATAGGTTAAGTGGATCATCACACTCCTATTGTAGTCTTGTTTCCTAGAAATGTCCTGGAACGGGCACATTTATGGTGTCTTGCTAATATGAACAATCCTACATTTGTCAAATATAGTACATTGCTGCCACTAATGTTTTAGCTTGTGTCTTATGGTGAATAGTCAAACTTGAACTGAATAGACGATTGGTTAGATTTACTCTAACTTTTGTTATTTTAAATATTTTAGTTTGGATTTTTTTTGTTTTTTGGGGGTTTTTGGGTTGTCTTTGTATGATCTAGAAGATGCAAGGTCTTGCTACAGAGACAAAAACGAGACACTACAAGATTTTTCATCTCATGAAAAGAAATAGCTGATCAGGGTTTCATAGAGGAGCGCTGAGATGTGCCTGTCTGATATACTTGACCCTGTGTTGAAGAGACTTTTGAAAGGGTTCCTGCCTATTTACTAGGTATCAAATTATGTATATGTGCTTATTAAGAGAATAACATGTGAGTTTGCCTATAATCATTGTAGCTAATATTATTATACCTCAAAGAGCAAATGTAAACATTTCTCAATACATTTTCAATGTGTTTACTTTGTTTATGTGAATGTACTTCCTGTATAATTACGGGCATTTTCATCCTGGGAGTACATATGGTCTTAAATTTACAGATAAGCGTAATCTCATCGTTTTTACTGAACTGCTGGAAGTTCAGCCAGTACATTTCTTTCATATATGTGAAAGAAAATAATTTTAAATGTGAAAAAGGGATCATGCAAGTACAAGAGGTAGCAATCAGGGCTTGAGACTCAGAAACTCTAGAGGCAAGTGCTAAAAATTAAAAAAAACAACATTTGACTTGATTTCAAACTCTCAGCTCTGTCCAGCCTCCTAAGGACTGGGAAAGTCTTTCTGATATATGCCTGTATTAATTATTACATCTCAGAGTTGTCACAAGAATACAAATATTCTCTGTTGCCACTTTCTGGAGTCAGAGACACAAAAGCAGAAATCACCTATAAATGTTAAACCTGGAAATATTCAAATTTATGCACGTAGGGTAAAATATTCCCAGTAGTTATCAACAGCATTAAATAAGTGATTATCTAATATACAATGGCAACATGGGCTTAAGTATTTTTTTCTGATTTAATTCTTGCTTCGTCTGCAACAGCTGTGGTTTAGTAAAGCGTCCAACCCCGATAAAAGTAATTCCTGTGATAGACGCTATACCACAACACTTGGCACTTCGTTCTAATGTTAAAAACATGTTCCATATTTCTCATGGAATTCGTTTGGCCTCTCCTTCCAGCCGTTAGATCGTGTTATGTCTGTTAGACTGAGAAACCCTTTATTATCAAATTTTGTTCCCATCTATACATGTATATATATGTATTTCTATCAAATCAGACCCTTTATGTTCTCCCATGTATCTCAATACCCTAGAAACCCTGAGCTCTTCTTCTCTCCACTAAATCATGAGCAGCTGAACTGGACACTGTAATTCCAGTGCAGTGGTAATTTAGCCCTGGCAAACGAAGATTTCCAAAATGGCTTTTTGACTACAACGTCGCTGTCCCAACTCATATTAAGCTGACTATCCAACTCAACCATGTAAGACTTTTTCAGACCATGACCTCAATTCTTTATGAATTACTTTCCTTGTTCTTGTGTTCACAACATTGCATTTTCCCATCCTGAAACATTTTGGTTCACCACAACTAGCTTACTAGGTCATTCCGTACCAATGGCCTGCCTTCTGTGTTATTTATCTTCCTTCTAATCTTTGCACCATCTAAAATGTATAGCTTTTATATCCTACTCAAGGAATTGCTAAAAGCTTTATAAGCAGCAGGCCAAGATAACTGATGGTTGCTAAGACTCAGTAAAATCAGAGTTGCCTGATTTGTTAGTACAGTATTAGCTTTATTTTAGTCTTTTCTTTTTCCCCAGTGTTCCCTAGCCAACTCTTTAAAAGTTATTATATACATGTTAATTGGACTTGCTAATTTTAAAATGTCTAATTCTAGTAGCTGTTTATCATCATTCTTCCTGATTCTTGAAGTAGAAAGTATTCCATTAATATATACTATCACATATTTTTCCTGCAAGCATAAACCGTACACACTTACTTAGCACTTCTGCTCTTTCTTCATTGGTCAAATTTTGTTAGTAATCAATCAACACTGTCATTTTGATTCCATTTGTCCTCAATACTCCTAACACATTCTTTTTGTTACCTTTTAACTGCACTGACACATTTGTTTCCTGAATTCTTTTGCTCTCCATCTCAGTTTTGTGTACTTCCTAACTTATTCATTGTCACTGCTATCATCTTTCTATTTCTTTGCTTAAGGAGATAGACAGTTTTAGATATATACGCACTGGAAAAAAAATTGAGAATTATTTTATATTATTATAATCTTTACAGAAGATTAAATTTCCCTTTAAGCCAGCCTGTTTTTCTAAACCTCTAGACTTCCTTTTTGACTTGGAGGGTGGGGGAACCACTGGTAGATTCAACCAGTGGAACAGCTTCTGGAATAGAAGATCAACTTCTACTGCTTATTCTGAATTATTGTTGTATTCTTCTGTTTACTTCCACCCCCACTCCGCCTTCACACACAGAGGATTGTTTTCCATGTAGGAACACACATGGCAGCAAGAAGAAATATAGGGAAGTACTAATGATACAGAGGTATGATGCAGAACATATAATTAGATGTGAATTTGTAGTGTAGTATGGCAGCAAAAGAGTGTAACTGACGGAAGTATCAACTATGCAAGGGGACGTATAGTGTAAGATTATTTACCTATAGCTCTGGTCTGACCACGGGCAAATTATTATATTCAGTCCTGGGCACCTCCTTAGTAATTTAGAAGGAATTCAGAGAAGAGTGACAAAAGTGATTACATGCTGATCAAATAAGACTGAGGCTATGAACACGTGAAAAGAGCTCAAGGCTTGAGCCTGAAGCAAGTTGTACCATTGCATCTCCATACAAAGAAGCTAAGCGTGATTATATGTATGCAACAAAATCTAAATACATAACTCTGAACTATGTATCTACAGAGAGTTGCATTTAAAAATTTATGTTAAAATAATGTTTAGGTTGCAAAATCAAGCATTCAAGTGGTAGGAAATGCCTGTGCAATTTTAATTCGGTCCCTTTGTGAATATTCATAATGATACAGCCTGTAGCTGTATGATCCATCAACAATGTATTTTTCCATACTCACATCCTGGCTCATGTTTACCTCCTCTTCTCTGATCCCTGTTTGGTCTTCTGCTTGCCACAGCTCCTGCCTCCCCTATCTTATCCTCTCTGACATCCTCTGCCCAAGACTTCTATTTGCCCACAATCCTTGTTCCTTAAGCCTCTCTTTTTTGCTTGTACCTCTTCCTTCTAACCTTCCCTTGGCACTTCCCACCTTCTTCATCTCTCCACATTAGTCAGATCATTCTTCTTTACCTCGTACAAATATCTTAGCAAAGGAAATGCTGAGAACACAGAAAAGCCCAATTTCCTGCTCTCATGCATGATATTCAGGTCCAGAAAGGCATGAACAGGAGGGACAAAAGTTATAGAGGCTTCTTCTACCCTTTCAGCCTAGTAAGAAAGCTCAGTCACTGAAGGGGAGGCACAGTTGTGTCAAAGCTTGCTGTTGTTGAGCTTGCTGAATTAAGGTAGAAATTTTGAAGAACGTAATCAGCATAACAAGGATCTGTCAAACCTGTGAATGTAGTAGATTTCTTTTTCCCCTGGAATTGCATAGTTTGTCAAACTATGGGATGGCAAAAAAACATAGTCCTGGTCGTAGGGATCATCCTTCCCTGAAACCAAAAGCAAAGTGTGTGTTGCAATGCCTGTGTCTGTGACAGCTTCTCAAGAGAAGGAATGTATTTTTTTTCTCTTGTGGTAGATTTTTTCCCCTTAATCCCAGTCTCAGAGAAGGCTGACTTGTGCTGTTCAATACTCTCCAAAGAAATAAGCTCAAGAAATTCATGTAGAGAGTAAAAATTCTGTCCAAATGATCAAAGTTCAACTTAGTAACATGAGGCAAAACTTTATAACAAGAAATGATGGGCAACCGTAACTGTAGATGGGTCTAACAGCCCTACCTATACCATTGAGAGAAAAACTGGCGACACAGTGGCTTAGGGGAAAACATAACACCCTACAAATATCTGGCAGGTAAAATGGAAAGGATGGACAGAAATTATTCAGGATTCCCTCAGTGGAAGTTACAGCACGAAACAGTGCTGTGCAATAAGCTCATATGGGAACTAATGCAAACCCTTTAAATTTTTTTCTGAGCAAAAATATGAAGTGTAGCACAGGGAATCATCTTGCACTGAGGAGGAGCTGGGCTGGGCGATCTATTAGAACTTTTCCATCTCTTTCTTCTGCAATTAATAGTAGAACATTTACCAGCGTCCAAAAAGAAAAAATAAAAAAGACAAAAGTTCCCTCACCCTGTCCATCCAGTCCCTCTCTGTCTCATTAGGTGGAGACTCTGCTCTCCTTATGTATCAGAAGAGAGAATGTATTAAGAAGATGAAGAGAGATCTTCAGACGATAAAAGAATTGCGGACCCTAATGGGGTATCTGGCAGTAAAAGGCAGCCAAGTTTCTTCCTGTAACTAAGAAAGGAACATTTCGTGGAAATTCACATATGATAAGATTAAAGAAAAAGCAAGGCAATACCTTTACTGCTGTGTAATTTATGCAGTCACTTGAGAGGAAAAAAAAACTCAACTGTATTTTAATGCCTGCATTAATAATGGACAGGATTATAGTTTACAGCTTCTATACTGCTTCTATACCTTGTAGAGATATATATTATTTATTTTTTCAGTTATAATTTAAGGATTTCACTTCTAATTTCTTAGGTGAAAGAGCCTTTAGTTCTCCACACCTACATTCTTTTGGATGGGTCAGGACAGCATGAAGAATATCTCCTAAAAGTTAGTAACATGCAGTCTATTCACTTTTTCCATCTCACTCTTGCCTCCCTTCCCAGTTCTCTAGGAGACCCTTACTTTATGAAGTTATATTGCCTTAGAGTGAAACAACTTACACATTCATAAAGGGAATTGTTTCCTGATAGCAGCTTCTTCGATAGCAGCTGCTTCAGGTGGAGATAAATTCCTTTTGGGTATTAAATGCATTTCTAAATAGTACCTGTAAGATGTAACTCTTACAAAAGACTCGATCATACATGGCCAGCCTTCCTGTTCTGGTAAGACACAAGATAAAACTTCTTACGACCCAGAGCCACAAGACATTTAAAGCATCTGTCAGAGACCTGGTGGATGGAGAGACTCTGAGAGTAGTTTATGGGTAAGAGATGGCTACTGTTTCCCAAGTGGTCCAGGACTGGAGTAACTGGGCCCAATGGGGGACCCAAAGGTGATTTGCTTGTGTCAGTCACAGCTCACTTCCTCCCCACAGAGGGGACTCAGGTTATTTAGGAAGCCCCACGGTAGTGAAGCCACTGTGAAGAAAGCCAGAAAGTCCCTTCATGGAGTCATACTTGAATATGTGAAAACTGTAGTGGGAGGTGCTGATCTCCTCTCTCTGGTGACCAGCAATATGATATGAGGAAATGGAATGAAGCTCCATCAGGGAAAGTTCGGACTGGACATTAGGAAAAGATTCTTCACTGAGAGAGTATTCGATCACTGGAACAGGCTTCCCAAGGAAGTGGTCATGACACCAAGCTTGTCAGAGTTCAAGGAGGATGATGCTCTTATTTATATAGCTTAGTTTTAGATAGTTCTGTGAGGAGCAGGGAGTTGAACTCAACCCTTATGGGTCCCTTCCAACTTAAGACATTCTACGGTTCTATGGTTCTATGTATGTACATTGTGCATTACAAGTTGGGCAGCCATCTACAAGACAATAAAAGTAATTGACTGTTACAGAAGAAAAGGAGATATATTTACAAACATTAATGTTTGAGATGTTTAAAACTGCCACAGAATGAAAAATAGTAATTCTTAAATAAAAAATAATCTTGTTCTGACTTAGAGATGGGCAGAATAGCTCTAGGGGTTCACAGACTTTTTTTCCCACTTCCTGGCAACTTTTGGTCTCAGTAGTGGCTGTAGTGGTGGGACCTAGTGGCATTTCTCAGTTTTGTGTCATGCAACACTTTGAACTGACCTATGTATCACCAGGGGCAAATGTGGCGTAGGATTGCTCCTGTCTGAGTTCAGATCATGTCCAGATTTACTGCTGAACAAATGAACCTTTGAGAATTTTTTCTTGAAAGTCTTTACTGTCTCAACTTCCATGTTATTCTGTTTTCTCTAACTTATGAGCTTTCTGTATTATTTAAATATGCAGCTATATAAGATAAAACTTTTCAATACTTATTTTACTTGTAACTGCTTCCCTGTTTGCCAAAAGTGTTTCTTAAATCCACCTTGTTCCACAAAGTCTCGCATCTCTGATCTATATAAAAAGTGCACATCATGTTAATTCAGATTTATTAAAAAACCAAACCTGCTCAGCTCTGAAATTAACACATATTCAGATCACCATATGTATAGTCTGTATTTAAGGTCTGTCTATCACAGAAGCTGTGTATTCAGAAACTATGTGTTCCTGTTATCTTCTACATTGAGCTAAATAAATGTGATCCTAAAATAATTATAGTTGCAAAAGCCTGAATCCTGAGGCTCACACAGTATCCTCACTGAGGCAAAAATGAATGACATAAAAGGAGTTTTGAAAGAATAAAGTAGAATATTGACTAGAAAATGATGCCTTTATATTTGCTTCCTCTGGGAATCAAGGAGACTTGAGTGAAAACCCAGGGGGCAGTTCCAGGGAAAGAAGTGTTTCTCTTTGTGGAAGGAGCAGGTTCATCTCATGCATAAGAAGAAAGCTTGTAGCTCCCTATTCCACTGACCCTTTGTACTGTGAGTGGCTAGCATTCCCCATCCCTGGCACTGCTGCTCTGCAAGGCCTGGAGTGGCTGATGTTGGCCAACAGCAGCTGGATGGCCTTACTATCTGTATGTGTTCATAAAACACCTTAGATGTGCAGAGGTAGGACAAAGATGCTTTGGCAGGTGCCATTTCCCTGAAAATTGTTACAGATAAGGGGGGGTGGGAATGGATGGGGAGCTGGTGTGTTTCTGGTTCCAGTCACTGGTGCTGCGGGAGTAAGCACTGAAACTCCTAGCAGTCCCCTTACTTCCTGAAAGTCACTCCAGCTGAAATTGAGTCTCTGCAAGGTGGTGTGATTGGCACGAGGATCCAAAGAGGTGGACAGGAAACTGGTCAGGGTTCTGGTCTTAGCTGTTTGGGACAGGATTTCACAGTATGTGGCCAGGTAATAGTAGGTGTATTAGTTAGTGCACGAGGGAGAAAAGTAGACCTATTACATGGTGAGATCTTTTTACATCAACAAATAAATCATAATCCAAAGACAGCAAGCCCCAAAGGTCTTTTATTCAGGTGTTGTAAGTTGTTTTTTGTTTTTTTTTTAAAGGCAATTTATCTCAGGTAGACTCTGTTTAAAGAAAATGTTCTTGGAAGACAACTCAGCAAGCATATTTAGCATTAATGGGATTGGGAAGAATAATTTATGTACATTAGAAAAAAAGGAAGCCCAAAAAATCATAAGAACTGAACACAAGCCAATTCAAAATAATTTAGGATGTTGTACAAGTTACAACAGTGCATTCCATGACTTGTAGCCTAATATCAAATATCATGAGGAGTCTTTACAAAATTAAAGACCAGACACTTCTCAGCATGTTAGATCTATGATGAATATGAATCAGTTCCACTCTCTCTTCAGCCCTGACCACCATTCCCATGCCAACTGACTGAAGTTGAACTACACAAATTAAATGCAAAATGAGAATGCAGTCACTAATATAAATTCAAAAACACGCAACTTCAGAAATTAGCATGAGATCCATTCTCTTCCTCATCTCAGTCCCTCACCTACTTCTACTCTGCCAGGTACCATCTGATATTATATCTTACCTCAGGCCACAAGACAGTAGACATACTTTATTTACCTGTCAGAGATAGGCACATCCATAGTCTAAAATTCACAATAAGACTGAATTTGGATTCCAGTCCTATTGCAGAATGCCACCTTCCTCAATGAATAGTGTACTTGGCATTAAGACGGCTTCTTCACAATTTTGTTTCCCTTGCAGAAAGTCACTCTTACAAGGTACATTAGAGTATTAGGCTCTTGTCTTAGAATAATAAATAAAAAAGTGCTGAAACTGGCAAAGTTTAAACTGACACATTTATAACAGTGAGAGTAATCATCCTGTGAATCAGATTTCCAAGGGATGTGGTAAATGTTCCATAATTAGGGATCTTTAAGTCAGGACTGGATATCTTGTTAAGAGGAATATTCCAATTCTATTATAAATCCTTAAGCCTAATGCAGGAATAGGCTAGCTAGACCTGTATGGTCTAACTTATGCAGGAAAGCAGATATCATGGTGATTTTGTGTGAACATAACATCTATGAAAAATAATAGTAATGGTAAAAATAACAGCATTACAGCCATTAAAGCAGTTAAAGTTAGACACCAGAGTCCAGAGCTAGGCTATTATTTTAGCACTTGGTTTTCAAGTATACTAAGTTTCTAATAGCTTTTGATGGACTGTGTGGGCAATATCCTGTAACAAACAGAAATCAAAAAAGGGATCAATCTCTTAAAAAGAAAAAAAAAATCAAACAAAATTGATGAATGCAAGGGAATTCCAAGCTCCAAATGCTGAGGAAGCTTTTGCGAGCAATGGAAAGAAAAATCAGCTTGAGTTTCAGGAAAGTAGTGGGGATCCTTTATTTATTACAATTTCATTTTTCTTCGGAGATTGTAATTCACTAGAAAATCCACTTGACACTTTTTTATCCTTGCCATTTATAAAATGATGTTTTCTTAATAAAGATGATCTACTAGGAGAGGAAGGCAGGAAAAGTTTTAGAGCAAACTATTTTACTGAAGATAAAGTAGGAATTAACAGTCCATGGAGATCTAGATGGGGAGCTTTGGGGCAGAAATTTCAAAGGCAGTCATTGCTGGCCCAATGTTGTTCTCTCTGAAACCAGTGGAAAAACAGTGTGCTTTTTTTGAAATAATGTTCTCTAATGGAAGCAAAGCTAGGCCAGGGAGAAGTGTTTATGGTAATTAAACCTTTTGTTGTCAACTACTCAAAAACTGTTCAAATGTAATGGTTCGGTAGTAGATGACTATCATAATTCCCAAAGCTTTTCTTTGTGATAATTATTATAAATCCCTGCCCTTCCTTTCAATGAGAAGGAATTTTCTTCCTCCTTAGTTCATATGTTCACTTTGACTCAGCGAAAATAATCCTAGCCAGATAGTCAAAAGAAGCATAGGGCATGAGATCCTCCATTCATTTAACAGCACAGAAAATATTTTAAACTAAAAACACTGAAGTGAGCACTTTAACGTACAATTTGACATCTCCTATTAGCCTTTTCACAATCCTTTAAAATTTCAGAAAGAGGCATTATTACTTGAACCCTCTGATAAATTAATTTCCATTGTGATAAATGCTGTTTAATCACTTAACCGGTGTCGACCTGCCATAACACTGTGCCTCACAGCTACAGCCAGGTGAAACATCCCCCAGACGTGGCTACCTGGGCTGGGCAAAGCACCAGGGCTCACGTGCCATGTGCTGCTGAAGGACCCCTGCACAGCACTGCTTTGTACATCTTTAGTCTTCTTGCAACACCAGTGCATAAAAAAGGCACGCGCTAGGGAGAAAGTACTGTTCTTATTCCCTTTTTACAAGCAGAGGGAGATGATAATAACTTGCAGAAGTGCTCATAACTATTATTATTTATTATTTTCACTGTGATAGCATCTGTGAACAGAGTCTGTGGCAGAGCTGGAAACAGAATCTTGCTCTTGTGAGCACCAGTCAAGTGCCAAAACCACAAGTCCTTCCTTCCTCCCACACTGCATGTATTTGTAAAGAATGACGCTTTTTTCAATTTTGTAACTGCTGCAGCACTGTTGCTCCCCCC